>QRDG01001386.1:136129-204247 GCA_012064385.1 Puccinellia tenuiflora
TTTGACGTAATGCCCATATTAGATGAAGCGGTGAACTATATTGTTTTATGATAGCATTGTTATGCGCCCACAATTCTGTCAATTGCCATGCTGTAATTTGTTTACCCATCATGTATATCTTTTGGAGAGACACCACTAGTGAACTGTGGACCCCGGTCTTATTTTATTACATTGTTTACAACCGTTCTAACAGCTTTTCATCATCATTTGCTCGTTGGTCGTATTTCACTCTCATCATATTTGACATATGCACAATTAATCCATTGTGTTCAACAAGCCGGAGAGATTGACAACCTCTTTGTTTCGTTGGGGCAAAGTGCTTGTTTGTGATTGTGTGCAGATCCGCGTTAATCTACAAGCGCCAGAGTATATTTAAACCTTGCTAAGCCTTCTCCAAGTCCTATTGGGTCTGACAACCTTGGTTTTGTAATCAAGGGAAAATGTTGCTTTGCTGCATCATACCTTCCTCTTGGGGTTCCGCAGCGAACGTGTGATCCACGTCTTCAATAATAACAGGATATATTTTCTTTTCATCAATATAAGCATATTTAAGATCATAAGGAAGAGTTTTAAGTTCAAAGATAGGATATCCCTTAGGAGAGGTCGGCATCCCTAAGGATTCCACATTTAGATTATGTTTGAGGATTGCAGGTTGGCGGAGAAAGATATCCTCCAAATCATTTCTTTCCTGCATGAATACCTCACTCTCATGGTCTTCCATAAATTGCTGCAAAGGATCATTAGGAGCAATAGCAATAGCAACAAGTTTTTCAATTTTACAGTCTTCATTAGGCAATTCTTTTTCATGACGTTGTTTAGCAAACTTAGAAAAATTAAATTCATAAATTTCACCGCCAAATTTAGTATAAACCTTTTCCTTTTTGCAATCTATAATAGCACTACAAGTATTTAAGAAAGGTCTACCAAATATAATAGGACAAGATTTATCTCCAACCGAACCTATTACAAGAAAATCAGCAGGGTATTTTATCTTACCACACAATACTTCAACATCTCTAACAATTCCCACCGGAGAGATAGTATCTCTATTAGCAAGTTGAATAACCACATCAATATCTTCAATTTCGCAAGTCACAATTTCATGCATTACTTCTTGATATAGAGAAAAAGGTATTGCACTGGAACTAGCACCAATATCACACTAACCATAATAGCAATGATCACCAATCTTCACAGAAATAACAGGAGCACCAACCTTTTAGCTTTTTCTTTCGGAGGTCTAACAATATTAGAAGCATCCTCACAAAAAATTATATGGCCTCCTTCTACATTTTCCCCTGTCAAATCTTTAACTAAAGCTACTGAAGGTTGAACTTTTAGTTGTTCATAAGGTTCTTTAGCTTTCTTCCCACTTTTCTTAACAACTTTAGTGATCATATCATGTTCTTTTACTCTAACTGGAAAAGGCAATTTCTGAACATAAGGAACATGTAAAATAGGATCAGGAGTATGGACCTGTATTGCATTTTCAGGAATAGGAGTAATTTTGATTTCTTTAAATGGTTCATGCAATTTGTTCCACTTTTGCTTAGGAATATCAATGTAAGAGGCAAAAGCATTAAAGAGATCAACAATGATTTGAGAATCAAGCCCATATTTAGCACTAAACTCGTGAAAATCAGAAGTTTCACCAAAGGATTTAATGCATTCATAATCACAAATTATACCTGATTCGTTACCTTTATCTATTTTCCAATCTTCAGTATTGCGTTGAATTCTCTCAAGAAGATCACATTTATAATCAATCTTCTTATTTGTGAAAGATCCAGCAGATGAAGCATCAAGTAAATCTTTGTCATGACGAGAGAGTCTTGCATAAAAGTTGGTAACTATGATGTCTCTGGGGATATTATGAATAGGGCATTTAAGCATTTAAGCTTTCAATCTCCCCCAAGCTTGACCAATACTTCCTCCCTTGCGAGGCCAGAAGTTATAAATAAAATTCCTGTCTTGGTGAATTTCATGCAGAGGATAGAATTTAGCATAAATGAGAGGCATCATTTTATCCCAATCCAATAGATGAGAATCATCCAATAACCTATACCACTCCATAGCTTTGTCCTTCAGTGATAATTAATAATTTCCTCATGATTACTTCTATAGAAAACCCCTGCAATCTTAAACAAACCACATATTTCTCTCATAAACAACAAGTGATGGCCAGGATGAACAGTCCCGTCTCCTACATAACGGTTACTCATAACACGATCAAAAATTCCCATAGGTATTTTAAATGGGATACTTTTAGTAGCTGGAGATCCTCTTGTTGCCACAAGAGCGGCGGAGAGGGTGTCTCCAAATGTCGATTCAAACTCAGATGCATCCATAATGAAGTAGGGCAATAAGCAGAAATAAAAATAGCACTTGCGATAAAAGTTTTCCTTATCAAATCCACTTACCAATAGCGCTTTACTCCCCGGCAACGGCGCCAGAAAATAGTCTTGATGACCCACAAGTATAGGGGATCTATCGTAGTACTTTCGATAAATAAGAGTGTCGAACGCAACGAGGAGCAGAATGTGTTGGCTTGTAGACTCGCGCAAGCTTTCACTGCAAATAGTAACAGACAAGTTTTTGTGGGTTTTTATAGTAACAGATAAATAAAGTGCGAGTAAATAAAAGAGAGCAATAATAATTGCAGCAAGTGGCCCAATCCTTTTTAGCACAAAGGACAAGCCGGTGATGTTACTTATGATGGCCAAACGCTCCCGAGGACACACGGGAATTATGTCAGGTCACTTTCGCTTCATACCGCTGCTTAATGTTTAATGTTTTGCTAAGTGTTGTGTGGGTGAACCTATGCTAATGAACCATCCTTACTTGGACCAGTGCACACTTGTGATTACACTTCCCTACAAGCATCCGCAAATGCAAGGAAGTATTTAAGAATTAACTAACCACAGCTTTAAACTCTGAGATCCTACACTCCCTCATGCGCTAGTTTACCGGTGGGGGTTTAGGTTTCTGTCAATCCCGCAACCACCACACAAACAAACTAAATACACAATTCATTCCCCTAGGCCCATAAAGGTGAAGTGTTGTGTAGTCGACGTTCACACAACACCACTAGAAGAATAACACCACAACTTAAATATCAAACCATTAAATAATACTCAGCATAATTCCACTCGTAGCAACAAGACTTCTCCCATGTCCTCAAGAACTAAACGAACTACTCACGAGACATCATATGGATCATGGTCAGAGGTGATAAATGGATGAATAATAATCTGGTCATAAAAGTATTTCACCGATAAAACTCAATATCATCAACTACACAAGACAATCAACATCGGAGAAGTGATCCCAATGAACCACGACAAGTATAACCCTAGATGCAACAACGGAATGAAGTGGAGCTGTGGAGATGATGCTGCTGTCGATGAGGATGATGTTGATGATGATCCCAATGAAGCTCGTGGCGATGACGATGGCGACTATTTCCCCTTCCGAGAGGGAATTTCCCCGGTAGATTTCTCCCTGACAGAGAGCCTTTTCTCTCTCTGTGGTTTCCGCCCCCGAAGCGGTGGCAGAGTATTTCTTTGAAGTGTCCCCCTTGATTTTTAGGTCAAAGGGATGATATACGCGAAAGGGGGAACCGGAGACGACACAGGGCCTGCAAGTGGGGCCGCGCCTGGGTGGCGTCTGGCCACCCTGTGGCTCCCCTCTGGTCCCCCTTCTCGCTCCTTTCGTCATCTGGTAAAATAATAATCTCTGATTTTTTGCGGAATTTCTGAAGTTGCAGAAGTTCAGTATCTTGACGGTGCTTTTTCCAGCTAATTCCGGGCTCCGGCAGTCAAATCACCAACAATCATCAAACATGCAAAATAAGATAAAATAACATAAGTATTGCATTCGGATATGAAATATATCCATGAATAACAGCAAATTATTATATAAAATAGTGATGCAAAATTGACGTATCAGACTCAACCAAAGAAAATAGTACAACAACATACATGTGAGCTTCCCAACTACATCCACCACGTTCCCTCAAAAGTAGGAGCTACCACCACTGTTGAAAAATAGGTCACCGACTTAACAGATCTAGGGGCAGCAGCGTCACCGGATCTACCGTCCGGAACAAAAACCTCACGCATATGAGCTAAATAGAAAATAAAATCAGAGCACACATGGACAAAAGTAGAAAAGGCGGAGAAGTACGCGTCTCGCAGGCGGCGGCCCTTCCGCGCTCACAAATCGTCGGCCTCTCCGCCGCAGGGCAAGCAGGATCGCGATCCATGATACTCCCCAACGTCGCCCGCACCTGATGCGGGGTAGCATCTCTTCATCGACGAAGGTGCATGTCTGCGAATCGCGTCTCTCTCCGGTGGCGCGCCTACTTGGGGCTCTTCTCCCCCCCTCTCCGCCATGGGAGCACTCGCCTCTCCCTTTCTTCTCTCGAAGAAAAGCCACTTCAGAGAGAAATGAAGTTAAAAAAAGAGTAAAATTCATCGGAGGTCACCGTAGTTGATCATATTACTCGCCATTGTCACCATGCATGGAGATACACGAATTACGGTCACTGAATACGCGCGCTCGGGTCGTACACGGTCACTGGTGCGTGTACAGCGCTCTATTCGCCGACATGGACGTGTGGAGCCCGCTGTCGTGCCCGCGTGGAAGCTTATTATTGCGAAATCCAGGGAATATAGGTGTAACATCCCAATCTTATATTTGGATTTTTTTCATTTAGATCATGTGCATTTCATCATGGCATCATTTTAAAATCTTGCATTTGCTTGTTGCATCAAAAATCCAAAAGAATAAATTCAAATCTCTATTTTGTTTTAAACCAAGACTCACAAAGCTTAATATATATGCTTAGAGTTCTGTGTAAGACTACCCCATGTTAGTCATTTATGACGGGGGTAATGTTACAAAATTTTCAAAATTAGTTTGGATCAATTCGGAATTCAAACTCAAAAGTTATAAAAGAAGACAGATTTTAGAAAAAGAAAAGTAGAAAAGAAAAAGAAAAGAGCGGACAAGCTAGTTGGGCCGCAGCCCAACTAACCAGCCAACGCGCGGCATAGTAGGCAGACCGGCATAGCCGCACGGCCAGGTCGATCGATCGATCGATTAAGTTTCAGAAAACGTTTTGTTTCGTATGGTTAGACCAACTCTAGCCGCGCCCCAGGAGCCCCCCGGGACTCCTTTTTAGTCGCCGGATGTGCAAAAAGTACAAAAAAATCTCCCAGCCACGCCCCCATAGCCCCCCAAGAGCTAAAAAGGCACCGGCGAACCCAAGCCAAACCCAGGGGGCTGGGTTCGGGTTGGGGGCGCCGGGGAAAGCAATGCCCAATTGTTTGCCCCCACGTGGCCAGATTCCTTTCTTCTCTCTCCTTATGTGGTCCTTTTCTTGGCCAGATTCCTTTTTTCTGTGCTTGGGGTGGGCTACGGCTGGGAATTTGTCCACTTTTTTCATCCAGCGAAGCAATTTGCCCCGCCAGGACCTGTACTTTTTCAGCCGGCGAGTGTCCTGGGGGCACCAACGGCTGGGTTGCTCTTACGAACCTATCCTCATTCAAACTCGTATATCTCTTCATAGGAGAGTTCAAATTCGATTCTGTTGCTTTTGACTTGTTCCCTACTCAAGTAGCACCTCTCCACCAAACTCCACGCCTATATAAACCCCAGCCCCGACCTCCTACTCGTCCCAAAATCGAAACTTCGATTTCAGATCTACTTTTCAATCTTCTTCTTCTCACGGTTCGAGCTTTGCTCGGATGCCATTTAATCCTTCGCGAGAGTTGTAGATCTCGTCGAAATATTTCCATCCCGACAAACCTCACCAATTTTCATACACCATAGACGGAGAAATTCGCTTCGCAAGTTCTCAGATCTGATCGAGTAATTTCTCGATTTCTCATCAACCGTCCAACCAAATCTGGTGCAATTTTTAGACAAGATAGATCACATCGTTCTCCACAACTTTCATGTTGATCGTTTTTCGATTTGATGTACGGTTTTGCTTAAACAAATCAGATATTTTTCCAAGGTACGGACGAATCAGAACACGCCACGTGCCACCATCGTCAGCGCCTCGTGACCACCTTCTCAGCAATGCGTGGCAGCTGCGTCACCATCCAGACAGCAGAGGAGTCAGCACACTACGTCACGCTGACATCATCATGGTCAACCATCGGTCCAAGATTCTTTTCAAAAAGATTTCATGTTATATTAAATGTTGTAAAAATCATAGTAAATCAACCGTAGGTCGAAAAATCAAGTTTAATATACCAAAATTCTCGTAAAAAATAAGACCTAACCAGATCTGTAATAAAATTTGACTTTCACCGAACTTTATTTTTCTGTTAATTGTTAGCACCTTAATTAATCTTATTTATCAGTTGCATTAAAATATTTTCCTCATGCATCATATTATTTTAGGGCAACGAGAGAACTAAGTATTTTACTTTGTGTTACATTAACATGTCATGCATTCATGTGTGTATGTTTGTTTTGTGCTCTTATGTTGTGTATTGCTTGCTACCGTGTAGACAACGACGTTGGCTGCGATTGTTGCTGTAGCTGCGACGATTGTGTGAACGGCTACTCCGACAATTGAAAGGCAAGTGATGCAGATCATGACCTATTTATTTTTCCTATGCATGTAGTTTATTTTCGTAGAATTGCATGTGTAGGAGTTGTTTGTAATCTATGCTTAAAGGTGATCCACTAACACCCAAGTGGATAGCCATATGTATTCATGTAGATTAGTTTTCCTTCAAACCATCGTTGCTATTTCCTTAGTTGCTTAGAGGTGGATTGTGGGATCACATGTTATGAAAGATGTTGTTGTTATAGTTGTTTCTTTTCAAATCTAATAAAACAACATTAATTAACTTAATGTCTGGGTGGTAATGGTCTGTCCTGCTGGTAAAAAGTTGAGTGGCTGCTCGGGTCCGTAGTATCTGAGTAGGTGCACTTGTGAACGGCCACCCAGGTTCCCGAGAATGATTGTGGAGTCTTTCTTTAGTAGCTTACGAGTACAACCACATGTCGATATAGATATGGGCTTCGTCTTGACTAACTAATTAGTAGACACTCGGGTCCCCGTAGCCAGAGATGTAGCCTAGGTTGGGAACGGCGCGGTGGATGGCTTGGGGGTTTACTACCCAACGGTCTCGGTTTAGCTTTCTCCCCCTCTATACAAAATTCGTGTTTTGGTAAAAGGGGCTAGCTAGACCATGTGGGTAAAGTGTACAACACCTTCGAAGGTTTTTAAAATCTGAGTACTTAGCCGTGTCCCCGGTTACGGACAACTTGAGCCAGCTAGACTAGATCCTACAAAAGTTCTCACTCATTCAACTTCTATAATTAAAATTTTGATGGGTGAACCAAGGGTAATAGCACTGATTACTATCGGTGTTCAATGATTGTTTATCTTTTCTGAAAAATGGTTTATCAAATTGATAGGATAATTTTTTTGCTGCTTTATGAAAAATAGCCTTCAAGTCCACCTAGCCCAAATTGCATGTAGTAGCTAGGTAGACTAGTGTTTTATTAATTCCATGCTCACTTGCCAGTACAAATCCAAATGTACTGACCGTATTCGAGAACGGCTGCAATTACACTATTGCAGGTACAATATTACGTAGGTCTTGGAGATACACCCAGCATGTATGCATGTGGCGAGTTGAATGGTGCTTCATTATCGTTTATTTTCCGTTGTGTGCTTTTATATCAATAAAGTTATTTTGTGCTAGCGTCAATGCTATGCAAAGATGTAAGGACTTTGTTATTCTGGATCATTTCATTGTAATAAACACGCATTGTGCTCTATTATTTCATTTGTAATGAGTGTGCTAGCGAGTCGATCCGAGAGTAGCACTAAACTCATAGACGAGATCCATATTATTGGGTCGAGTCACTACAGATGGTATCAGAGCCTTGTGTTGGTTGTAGGATCAAGACCTAGGATTGGATTAGGAAGCCATAGGATCAAAATCTTATTTTACATTCCATCTTTAAAGTTCTTCGCATTCTTCTAATACTCTTCTCACTTCTAATTCCTTTACTAAACCCCTTTATATAGATGGGAGAACACCAAGCAGTGAAGGATGGATTGGAGTCCGGGAGGCTTATCGCGAGGCAACTAGCTCGTGTGTCCGAGGAGTTAGCATCAGCACGCAAACTCGAGAAGACCCTGAGGTCCGACATAGTGAACATGGCTATTGAGCTTTGTGACCAGGATCATCGAATTATTACAAAGGATAATCATATTGCCTTACTACAGAAGGAGATTGCAAGTTTGCGAGCTCAACAAACCCCGTCACCACCAGAAGACGATGAAGGTGCTAGGAAAAAAGAGGAAGATGTAGAGGAGTACAATCTCGAGAAAGTGATCCCCTATGAATATGAGGATGAAGGGAACTAGATAGTTATGCCCACCCTATAGTCTTCGATAGGTCATCGTTATGTGTATTAGGTGTTGATCATACCAAATCTTGTGGTATGGCAACTTTAGACGAGAGTTTTTCATTTGTTTTCCAAGAGTGAAATTATAATATTTTCATAGGGTTTTAAACCCTATTTTGGAAAAGTAATTCAAAGTGTTTGGTTTGCTTATATGTTTCTTGAAAAGTGTTGCTTTGTTCATGCTATATACGGGTAGCTATTTCCATAGCCTTTCCGTCTAAAACTTGTCTTTTCCCAACCATAGATGCCTCCCTGTCACAACCCCGAAAACAACAACAATGGCAAAAACAACGACATGCAGCAAGTGATGACCCAGCTCATGCTAGTGATGACATAATTCATAGCCGCCAATGCTAACAACAACAACAACCCACCGCCACCGCCACCACCACCTCCACCGCCTCAGGTGTATATGCTCACTAGGTTCTTATGGTTGAGGCCTCAAAAGTTCTCTAGTGCACCTGAGCCAATGGCAGCACTCGATTGGTTGTGCTCAGTGAACAAGGACTTAGTAACCGTAGGGTGCAATGAGGCTGAGAAAGTGAGGTTTGCTGCCCATTTGCTTGAAGGACCAGCCGCGTCATGGTGGGAAAACTTACATATCACTCACCCAATTGATACAATCACCCGGGCTATGTTTGAAGAAGGGTTCCGCAATGCTCACGTGTCATCTGGAGTCATGAGTCTGAAGAGGAGGGAGTTCCGCAATCTACGACAGGGCAACCGCATTGTAAAAGAGTACATTGTTGAGTTTAGTGATCTAGGTCGTTATGCGTCGGAAGACGTGGATACTGATGCCAAGAGGCGTGAGAGGTTCCTTGATGGACTAAATGATGAGCTAGCTATTCAACTGTCAGTGGTTCACATCACAGATTTTCAGTCACTTGTTGACAAAGCCATTATTCTGGAGGGTAAATAGGAGCAATCTGAAAATCGGAAGAGGAAGTACAATCATGGTAACCATAACTCAGGATCACATCAGAGGGCCCATACTCACAATGATGGTAAAGGAGGTTCTGAACTCAACAATCAGGAAGTCAATGGGCATAACAAAGATGGTGGTAATGGATGTCATGAGAATGGAGGTAATGGACAGAACCATAATGGGAACATGGGTAAGAACCATGGGGAAAGAAACAACCACAATAATGGAGGCAATGGTTGCAACGAAAACCACGCACACAAGAGGGACCTCAGTCAAGTGCAGTGCTACAGATGCAAGAAGATGGGGCACTATTCAACTAATTGTACTGAGAAGATGGCTGAAGAAGGAGCCAAGCCAAACCCATTCGAGAAGGCAACTGCAAATACGTGAATGTGAAGGGATTTCTTAAGGGTAAGCTCTTGATTAATTTCTACATGCACTCGTTCATTTTCATACTGCATCACATTCATTCATGTAAAGGGGATTCAAAAAAATGGTTACCTAGTCAAACCCATATGAGAACCATTAGAATAGGTCATCCTGGAAAGAGATGATAGCTGGTTCCGTTGGAAGCCACTTAACTCACAATATTGGAGCATATGAGCTTTACACTAAGCTCATTAATCGGAATTTCAAGGCTTAAACGTAATTCCAAGCATGGATTGGATGGCAAAGTATAAAGGTTAGATAGATTGCGCAAAACTGCAATTACCCCGGAGAAGAAGAGGATAATATACAAGTCTACGCTGAATCTTGAAGATACTAAGGTCAATAATCTTAAGGGGGTTAGCGTGGAGCACGATCTTCGATCAGACCTCCTCACCTATTTTTCTAGCCAATCCGATTCTCGAGGACGAGAATCATCTTAAGGGGGTTAGTCTGTAGCATCCCAATCTTATATTTGGATGTTTTTCATTTAGATCATGTGCATTTCATCATGGCATCATTTAAAATCTTGCATTTGCTTGTTGCATCTAAAATCCAAAAGAATAAATTCAAATCCCTATTTTGTTTTAAACTAAGACTCATAAAGCTTAATATATATGCTTAGAGTTTTGTGTAAGACTACCCCATGTTAGTCATTTATGACAGGGGGCAATTTTACAAAATTTTCAAAATTAGTTTGGATCGATTCGGAATTCAAACTCAAAAGTTATAAAAGAAAACAGATTTCAGAAAAAGAAAAATAGAAAAGAAAAACAAAAGAGAGCGGACAAGCTAGTTTGGCCGCAGCCCAACTAACCAGCCAACGCGCGGCCAAACAGGCCGACCGGGCCAGCCGCACGGCCAGGTTGATCGATCGATCGATTCAAGTTTCAGAAAACATTTTGTTTCGTATGGTTACGAACCTATCCTCATTCAAACTCGTATATTCTTCGTAGGAGAGTTCAAATTCGATTCCGTTTCTTTTGACTTGTTCCCTACACCAATTAGCACCTCTCCACCGATCTACATGCCTATATAAACCCCAGCCCCGACCTCCTACTCATCCTAAACTCGAAACTTCGATTTCAGATCTACTTTTCAATCTTCTTCTTCTCACGGTTCGAGCTTTGCTCGGATGCCGTTTCATCCTTCGAGAAATTGTAGATCTCGTCGAAATCTTTCCATCCCGACAAACCTCACCAATTTTCATCCACCACAGCCGGATAAATTCGCTTCACAAGTTGTCAGATCTCATCGAGTAATTTCTCGATTTCTCATCAACTGTCCAACCAAATCCGGTGCAATTTTTACACAAGAAATATCTCATCGTTCTCCACAGCTTTCGTCTCGATCGTTTTTCGATTTGATGTACGGTTTTGCCTAAACAAATCAGATATTTTTCTGAGGTACGGACGAATCAGAACACGCCACGTGCCATCCTCGTCAGCACCTCGTCACCACCTTGTCAGCAACTCGTGGCAGCTGCATCAGCATCCAGACAGCAAAGGAGTCAGCACTGCGTCATGCTGACATCATCAAGGTCAACCATCGGTCCAAGATTCTTTTCAGAAAGATTTCATGTTATATTAAATCTCGTAAAAATCATAGTAAATCAACCGTAAGTCGAAAAATCAAGTTTAATGTACCAAAATTCTCAGAAAAAATAAGACCTAACCAGATCTGTAATAAAATTTGACTTTCACCGAACTTTATTTTTCTGTTAATTGTTAGCAACTTAATTAATCTTATTTATCAGTTGCATTAAAATATTTTCCTCATGCATCATATTATTTTAGGGCAACGAGAGAACTAAGTATTTTACTTTGTGTTATATTAACATGTCATGCATTCATGTGTGTATGTTTGTTTTGTGCTCTTATGTTGTGTATTGCTTGCTACCGTGTAGACAACGACGTTGGCTGCGATTGTTGCTGTAGCTGCGACGATTGTGTGAACGGCTACTCCGACAATTGAAAGGCAAGTGATGCAGATCATGACCTATTTATTTTTTCTATGCATGTAGTTTATTTTCATAGAATTGCATGTGTAGGAGTTGTTTGTAAGCTATGCCTAAAGGTGATCCACTAACACGCAAGTGGAAAGTCATATGATATTCCTGTAGACTAGTTTTCCTTCAAACCATCGTTGTTAATTGCTTAGTTGCTTAGAGGTGGATTGTGGGATCACATGTTATGAAAGATGTTGTTGTTATAGTTGTTTCTTTTCAAATCTAATAAAACAACATTAATTAACTTAATGTCTGGGTGGTAATGGTCTGTCCTGCTGGTAAAAAGTTGAGTGGCTGCTCGGGTCCGTAGTATCTGAGTAGGTGCACTTGTGAACGGCCACCCAGGTTCCCGAGAATGATTGTGGAGTCTTTCTTTAGTAGCTTACGAGTACAACCACATGTCGATATAGATATGGGCTTCGTCTTGACTAACTAATTAGTAGACACTCGGGTCCCCGTAGCCAGAGATGTAGCCTAGGTTGGGAACGGCGCGGTGGATGGCTTGGGGGTTTACTACCCAACGGTCTCGGTTTAGCTTTCTCCCCCTCTATACAAAATTCGTGTTTTGGTAAAAGGGGCTAGCTAGACCATGTGGGTAAAGTGTACAACACCTTCGAAGGTTTTTAAAATCTGAGTACTTAGCCGTGTCCCCGGTTACGGACAACTTGAGCCAGCTAGACTAGATCCTACAAAAGTTCTCACTCATTCGAACTTCTATAATTAAAATTTGGATGGGTGAACCAAGGGTAATAGCACTGATTACTATCGGTGTTCAATGATTGTTTATCTTTTTTGAAAAATAGTTTATCAAATTGTTAGGATATTTTTTTTGCTGCTTTATGCAAAATATCCTTCAAGTCCACCTAGCCCAAATTGCATGTAGTAGCTAGGTAGACTAGTGTTTTATTAATTCCATGCTCACTTGCCAGTACAAATCCAACTGTACGGACCGTATTCGAGAACGGCTGCAATTACACTATTGCAGGTACGATATTATGTAGGTCTTGGAGATACACGCAGCATGTATGCCTGTGGCGAGTTGAATGGAGCTTCATTATCGTTTATTTTCCGTTGTGTGCTTTTATATCAATAAAGTTATTTTGTACTAGCGTCAATGCTATGCAAAGATGTAAGGACTATCTTATTCTGGATCATTTCGTTGTAATAAAGACGCATTGTGCTTTGTTATTTCATTTGTAATCAGTGTGCTAGCGAGTCGATCCGGGACTAGCACTAAACTCATAGACGAGATCCATATTATTGGGTCGAGTCGCTATAATAGGGGCTTATGTGCAAACATGTTGCCACTCATAAATTTCCTCCTCTCTCCCCCGCGTGTCCTCCTCTCTCCCCCGCGTGTTGCCACTCTGAAATTTCCCCTCCCCTGCACTCTCAACCCTAGCCGGGCCTCTAAACTGCCCGCGTAGGTGCATCGCTGCTGCCGCAGTAGATCTACTGCTATGTCCTCCACAAGCTCATCCGTCTCTGCTCTGCTCCGCCGCCGCCTCTTCATTCCCAACATCACCTGCCCCAACTGTGGACGCGTCGTGGTGATGAAGACCTTCGGCACCAACAAGCACAATGGCTGGGTCTTCTAGAAGTGTGAGAAGCATGGGTAGGTGTTCTCTATTTTGAATCTTTTTTTTGTTCGGTTTGTTTGGTTGTTTGTCAACTGAATTTGAGCTCTGTCTAGTGTTAAGTGTTTAACTGAAGTTGTTTTTCAATTTGAAGTGTGGATGCAATTTCTGGCACTGGGAGCTCGAATATGTGGGCTATCTCCTAGAGTGCAACTACCTGACAGGAGATGCTGCAGTGGATGCTCTTGGATGGGCAGAGGAGAGGAGGGAAGAACTTGTCCTTAGGCAGAAGGAACTAGCAGCTACCACTCCTGGACAAGAGGAGATTGTTGTTGTGCTGCTGAGAACTGGGGTGTGTCTACTGAAAGAAGTTGTTCTTCTTCTGAAGATTGTGGTTGGCCTTGTAGATTTAGCCTGTGTGGTCCTTGTTCTGAAGAAATGAGCAATGTGCGCTCATGTTGCCAATGGAATATGTTCTCCACTAAGTTTATGTGTATTTTGTGTTGTGTTGGTGCAGTAGATGCACCTGGTAGTTATCTAGGTTGTAGTATGAACTATGAAGTGGACTGAAGTGGCAATGTACTATCTACTATGATGTAAGTGTTGATGCAATGTTTATGCGCCAGTTTAAGTATGACTGAAATGTTGATGCACCAGTTTAAGTGTGCAGTGTTGATGCACCTATTTAAGTCTGCAATGTTGATGTTCATGTCTTGATGCAATGTTGATGCAGTGTTAATGCAATGTTGATGTATTGTGGTACGCAAACAACAACAGATTCAGTTAAACACAAGAATCAGTTGATGACAACACAAGATTAGTTGATGACAACACAAGATCATAGACCACAACTTGAGAAACTTCAGTTAAACACAAGATGCAGTGACAAATGGAACTTAATAGACCATAGCTTGATGTTTTAGTTGCTGCCATCTAAGTATAGCAGTACCACAAGATCATCATTACAAAAAGGCCATCTACCTAGCATTTTAAGCACTGTTTTCATCAGGCATTACAAAAAGGCCATTAACCTGGCATTTTAAGCACTGTTTTCATCAGGCATTACATAAGTGCACTTGGTGCATACAACTAAGCTACATTCACATAAGTTCATCGAACATATTGACCTTTTTCCTCTGTCCAATACCTGAACCTTGAGCTGTGTCTTCATCTTGACTCAGAGGGACAATCTTCTCTGTCCTTTGCAACAGCTCTGAATACTTGGCCCTTTTAGCAGCTCTCAACTTCTTCTGGGCATCCTTCAGTTCTTGAGCTTCTTTCCTTTTCTTCTCAGCAAGTTCCTTCTTGACCTGTGCAACAAACTGTCTAGTCTCAAGCCTGGCTTTCTTGGTTAGCTCTGCATCATATCTTCTCTTTTCCCTCCTTTCAGCAGCTTCTCTTGCTTTCTCCTCAGCTAACTCAGCCTTCCTCTTCTCCTGCTCAAGCTTTTTCTTTGCAGTCTCCAAATGCATTCCTTTTTACCACCCCCTACACACTTGGCTTTGATTCTCTTCAGATCATTGACTAGCATCTTGATATCCCATCTGGTCTGGCAACTATACTCTCTAATTGCCTTCCTCACCATATGTACTGACTCAAATACTTGGCCCACATGGAATTCAACTTTGCTTAAATCTTCTTGTCTAAATGTCTTGAACCTGAACTCACCATTCTCTTCATCTGAATCAGGTGCCCACAAATCTTCTTCTTCAGACTCATCATCTCTAGCAATTTCTTCTTTCACTGCCTTTTCATCATCACTGACATTGGCTGCATCCAAATCCTCATCATCACTTATGTATAATCTGAGTCAACATAGTCTGAATCATCATCTTCATCAGACAATGCTTCACTTGCCTTATTGCCCTCTGGTTCTTTCCCTTTTGTGTTAACAGAAGCAAGCAGCTTTTTTGGCCTCAACCCCTCTCTTCTTGCTCCTCTATCTTCCTCATCTATCTCTGGATGTATGACTTGCATAGGAACAGGACCATCATCTTCACCACTAGCATTATCACCATCCTCACCAACATCTTCACCACCAGATGGACCACCTTCTGGAGTTATTGTCTGAAGGGGTTTCAAAGCGCTTATAATAGGAGGAAGATCAGCAACAGGGAAGTGAATGACATCATCCTAGTTCATGTTCCTAATAGACTCATCATGATCAAGGTACAGACTTATGAAATGGTAGCCACTATCAACAAACCTTTGCCATTGCAACTGTGTCATCCTCATCTCTGATCTGCCTCAACCCATTCTTGCTCAAATCAAGCAAAGGAATGAGGTAGTGAACCTTCATCCCGCCACTAATTTCATATCCTATTTCCTCCACAATATTTTCAAGCATCAATGGTGACCAAGTATCAGTATCCAATTGATCAAACCATATGACTGACCCATCTGCATAGCTTATGTTACATCCAGTGCCAAGAAAATAGCCCCCATGGTTGATTTCGACAGAGAAATAATTGCTACGACTCCCTGCGAGAACAAAACACGCACATCATTCATCATAATCGTCTCTAATAGGCTTGATTTATACTGCAAAATAGGTACTTCAAAAACCCTACCCAAACCCCCAAACCGAACCAATGCGCGGACTGAATAAACAGAGCAGAAACCACATCTAATCGACCATCGGACCAAAATCAAGCCACATTGGGGTACAAATCGTAAACCCTAACGTCAAAGATTGTATCTTGGCCGCAGATTAACATCGGAGGTTCAGGGAGGCTCACCGTAGACTGGAGGAGGGTCGCCTTCCGGCCGCCGCCGTGGTGACATGGCGGCCTTGTTGACTCATCGGACGGTCGCAGCGCCGCCGCTCCACGTCCACCCAAGCTCGACCGCACCGCTGGTCTCCACCCAAACCTCGACGTGCAGCCACCACCTCGCTCCCTCTCCTCTCCCTCTCCCACTCCATCTGTCCTGATCGGGTGTGTGTGACGACAGAAGCTGCTTTAGTGAGTGGAGGAAGGGTAGATACTCAACACTTGCGAGTTTTTTTTGCAAAATTGCTGCATCGAGCGTGCCGGGAGTCGCTGACAGTGAGCTCCACAGAATCGTACACGTGACCGTGTACGACCCGAGCGCGCGTATTCAGTGACTGTAATTCGTATATCTCTATGTATAGTGACAATGGCGAGTAATACGATCAACTACGGTGACCTCCGATGGATTTTACTCTAAAAAAAGGGCCAAAAAGGCTGCGTTGAGCCGTTGACTAAGACTACACGAGAAAAAATAAAGAAATGAGACAGTCTAAGAGGAGAAGATTGAATGGTCTAAAAAGTGACTGAGCGCTAATTTTAAAACAGCTAGTAGCTGTTTATTAGGAATAGTGAATAAATATGAGACTTGTTGCGCTAAAAATGCGTCACACGAACACGCCCTCATGTACCCGCGGTGCCGGGGAAGATACTTCGCAACTCGCCCCGCGGGAGACCGACCTGTAGCGCGATACGCAAGACAACAAGCCGACGCTTTTAGAACCAGACGCCCCAGCACCTCGGGAGGGACCCCATCAGAGGATGCCGGCGACGATTGGCTGAGTTAAGCCAGATTCGACCGCTCTCAACTCGATTGTCGATACTCGATGAACTCACGTGAAGTCGCCGAATACCGGAAGCAGGAACAAGGGTTTTGAGGGTAAAAAGTAGGGTTTGTATTGATTGTCGATTGTTTGCTTAATTTCAATCGGCCGTCACCTCCTACATATATAGCGAGGCGGCTGGATTTCCCGTACAAGCATTGTACTTCTACAAGGATTACAACTCATGATGTAGGTCAGTTTCTATTTCTAAACTAGGTAGAATTCCTGGCCGGCATCGTATTGGATCCGGACTGCAAACGTCATCTCCGGCCTCTTTTGGAAAGTCACCTTTTGTCCTTCCAGGTTGACACCGAACTTGTTCTATCACCATTCAACTTCTATTTTGGGCTTTACAAGCATTAAATCACCTCGCATCCGGCATCTCCGGTGCAGCTATTGGAATCTTCAGAAAGCTCAAATCTAACTTACACCGGGTTTAGTCTAAACCGAGTTAACTCCTGCCGGGTTGACTCCTGCCGGGTTGTCACCGAGTCGCCATTTCCTTGAGTGATCTTGAATCTGGGACCTGTCAAAAACGGGTGCTAACACATACCCCCATGTTTTCTAGTAGAGCTTGCGTACTAGAAAATATTCGATGTAGAAGAATTGTCTAAGGGTGATGCTTAAGCTCATCGGCCATACGTGCGGCTTACGTAGTTTGCCACACGCTTGGGTGAAATTTCTTCAAGTACTTCCCATTGATAGCTCGAGGCAATATGTTGCCCTCCAACGTATCCACCAGATATGAGTTACCGGGTACAATCCTTACGACTCGTAGTGGCCCTTCCCAACTCGGCGACCATTTGCCGAATCTTCGGCTTTTTGAACCGATTGGCAATATAACCTTCCAGACTAAGTCGCCGATTTGAAAATCCTTAAGACGTACTCTCTTGTTATAAGCTTTTGCTACCCGCAACTTCTCCTTCTCAATGTCCTTTAGAGCCTTTATATGTTTGTCGGCTACCTCGTCTATGTTATCCATCATCAAATCGTGATAATCCTCAGCCGACAAATCGTTTCGCTTAGCAAACCTCAAAGCAGCCAGATTTACTTCTACCAGAAAAACGGCTTCTTGTCCATAAACTAACTCGAAAGTAGTTACCTTGGTTGCACCATGCCTTGAGATCCGGTAAGCCCACAATGCTTCGGACAGTACCTCATGCCACCTTCTCGGGTAGTCTTGTACTTTCTTCTTAATCAACTTGATCAGAATTTTGTTGCTTGACTCGGCTTGTCCATTGGCTTGAGCGTAATATGGAGATGAGCTGAGCATCTTGATCCCGAGTGATTCGGCAAACTGTTTCACCTCTTTAGCCATGAAGGAGGTACCTTGATCTGTAGTGAGAGTCTGCGGGATACCGAATCTGTGGACAATATGCTCTGTGATAAATTGAATTACCTCCTTGTGGGTCATATTCCTGAGGGGTACTGCTTCGGACCACTTGGTGAAATAATCAGTAGCAACTAACACAAACCGATGCCCTTTGGATGAAGCCGGGTTTATCATACCAACGAAATCTAGCGCCCATCCTCGAAAAGGCCACGACTTTATTACCGGATTAAGAAGTGAAGCCGGCACTAACTGAATATCTCCGAATTTTTGGCACGCTTCACATCCCTTGTAGTATCGGAAGCAGTCATTAATCATCGTCGGCCAATAGAATCCGACTCGTCTGAGCATCCATTTCATTTTGTGAGCCGACTGATGTGTCCCGCATAAACCGTCATGTACTTCTCCCATGGCGACTCGGGACTGATCTTCATCCAGGCTTTTAAGAAGAAGACCATCAGCTGTTCGGCGATATAACTCGTCATCTATCAAAGCATACTTAAAAGCAAGCCGCCGAACAGCCCTATCCGTTTTCTGACTCAGATTCTTCAAATAATTAACAATATGTGTCCTCCAATCAGTTGACCGGGTTCCACCAGATTCTTCCGGAGCCGAGTTAGATAACCCGGTTTTTCCTCCAGCTTCTACGTTATTGACAACAGCTAGCACCGGCTTCCCTGCTATGAAAAATACTCCTCTACCGACATGATAACCTGATGCTTGCTGTGCCGGCTCGTTGGCAAGCCAGTTGTCCTGCCTGGACACGTGAGATATAGAAAAGTAATCCAGAGTCGATATAATATCCAGGCATCTGTCGAGATATATGTTGAGCGATCCACTATTGCACTGGAAGATCTTGGCCACCTGTTGGACGATAAGCATTGAATTGCCATATGCCTCAACATGAGTTACCCCTGCATCCTTTAAAATTTCCAATCCAAATAGAAGAGCTTTATATTCGGCTTCATTGTTAGTGCAAAAATAATCAAGACGACAAGAGGCTTCAAAGATAGTACCGTGGGGTGAAATATACACAATGCCGACCCCTTGCCCACTACTGCAAACTGAGCCATCAAAATAAAGTTTCCACGATACAGCCGACACAACATTTAAGTTGCCTTTTTGTTCTAGGTCAATCCGATGTTCAACAATGAAATCGGCTACAACCTGGCCTTTCACAGATTTGAGAGATTCATAAGCCAAATCATATTCGATCAACCCATATGCCCATTTGCCAATTCGTCCACTGAGAATCGGCCTATGTATCATGTGTTTGATGACATCGGTTTGACTAAGAACCTTGCACTCACTAGATAAAAGATAGTGGCGCAATTTGGTGCAAGCAAAATAAAGAGACATGCACAACCTTTCCACAAAGCTGTACCTAGACTCGGCATCCAGTAGTCGCCGACTTAGGTATGTGATGACGTATTCCTGTCCTTCGGCTTCTTGAGTCAACGCTGCCCCAATCACCTTTTCCTCGGCAGCAATATAGAGTCGGAACGTTTGACCACGAGCCGGCTTCCTCAGAACTGGAGGTTTAGACAAGCAAGCTTTTATTCTATCAAATGCCTCCTGCTGCTTTGCCCCCCCCCCCCAGGTGAACTCGTCATCATTCTTGAGCCGAAGTATCTGCGTGAACGCATCAACTTTTTCAGACAAGTTAGTAATAAACCTTCTCAAATAATTTACCTTGCCTAGGAATTTCTGCATGTCCTTTTTGCAACTTGATGCCTGCACTTTCTGGATAGCTTCAATCTTTGCCGGGTCAATTTCTATGCCGGATTCATGTATGATAAAACCGAGAAACTTCCCAGCCAACACGCCAAAAGCACACTTCAACGGATTCATCTTGAGCCCATACTTCCTCATCCTTTCAAACGCAAGGCGTAAGTTGGCCAAATGATTTAACTCGCCGTCCAACTTAACAACCACGTCATCAATATACACTTCAAGTATGACTCCAACAAGATCATGAAATATTAAGTTCATTGCTCTCTGATATGTGGCACCGGCATTCTTCAATCCAAAGGTCATTACTGTCCACTCGAATAAACCAATGAACCCGGGGCAGCGAAACACTGTCTTGGCCGAGTCCTCTTTAGCCATAAATATTTGATTGTACCCCGCGTTTCCATCCAGAAAGCTGATGATTCGGTGTCCCGAAGCATTATTGATAAGCATGTCGGCTATTGGCATAGGATATTCATCTTTGGGCATAGCTCGGTTTAGATCTCTGAAGTCTATGCATGCCCTGATCTTACCGGATCCTTTCTTCTCGACCGGCGTAATATTGGAAATCCATTCGGCATATTTGCAAGGCTGGATAAAATTGGCTTTTAGAAGCCGGCCAATCTCTTCTTTAATCCGGTCATATATCGCCGGGTTGAATTTACGAGCCGGTTGCTTATATGGCCCGAAACCGGTTTTTATCGGTAACCGATGCTCAACGAGCTCTCGGCTTAACCCGAGCATCTCGTGGTACTCCCAGGCAAAGCAGTCCACGTATTCCTTCACTAGCGTGATTAACTTGGATTTATAATCGGCTTCTAAATTCCGGCTTACAAATGTCGGCCTGGGAATAGTGCCATCCCCGATATCCACTTCTTCGAGCGGGTCGGCCGACGTAAAACCTTGTCCCAACTTATCCATTTCGTCTGGTTCTTCACTAGCTTCACACATATCGTTCCTCTCTGCCCGATACCTGTCCAGACGCTTCTGCAACCACTCATTGTTGTTGGGATCCATTTATTTGAGTCGCAGCCGATTATCTTCAACCGGCTTTAAGGATACTGGCACGAATCTGTCCCTGGTAACACTCAGGAAATCAAACCCGGATAAATCACGCCCGAAAGATATGTAGCGTTTGAGTGTTGCCAATCAACAATGGACTCGGCTAAAGCAATACATGCCGAGTTATCAGCATGAACAACTTCAATCTCATCGTCGATCCATTGTACAAGTTGCTGGTGCATGGTAGATGGCACACACTGGTTTGCATGGAGCCAATCTCGTCCGAGTAACACATTGTAATTCCCTTGCACCTCAGCAACGAAGAATACAGTAGCCAAAGTCTTGCTTCTCACTGTGAGCTCTAGACTAATAACTCCTTTGGCCTCTACTCCTTCTCCTCCTTCGAACCCGTTCAATACCATGTTAGTCTTCATGAGATCATCATCCTCTAATTGTAATTTCTTGAAGACAGAATATAGCATTAGGTTTACCACGGCACCTCCATCAACCATCATCCTGGTAACCGGCTTTCCGTTGATATGTCCTCTGACGTACAAAGATTTTAGGTGCTTAACTGGTCCCTCAGGTTTCTCGAAGATGGCATTCTTGGGTCCGAAGTTGAGCTGCGCTACCTCGACTCCTTCTTCTATAGCACGGAATTCAGCAGGCAAATAATATACCATGTTAATGTCCATACCTACCCTAGCTAGCGTACTCTCGTAATCCAGTAAATCTTCATCTGGTAAATTCTCCGACTCATTTCCTGCCAGCTCCTTGCCCGTCGAATCCTCTGTCGAGTCTCCATTTGCTGACTCGGTATCCGACTTGTCTGTTGCCGGCTTGTCCTTTGCTTCCAAGTCCGCTGCTTCCACTTCATCCGCCCATGACGAATAAGTAATGGCTGGTACCAAAACCGGCCCCGTTTCGTTATTCACAGCTATCGGAGGAGTCGGTTTTGGTACCCATACTCGAGCCGACACCATTGGTCTTTCAGCGTTGAACTCGGCTTCTCTAGCTTGTTCAGCCTCCTTTTCTGCCTTTTCCCGGTTCCTTGCCCTTTGCAGCTTCCGCTTCTGTGTCTTCGTTATACCCGGCGGGCACCACTTTGGCTGGGTATATTTTGGATCCCGGGGTCTAGTTACTTCGGTTTGGCTGGATCCGGCTTCATGGTCACTGGATGTCGCTTTAGGCACGATAGCAAGTATCGGCTTATCATTTGCTAGCTTTATAACCGGGTCCTTCAGTTTCAACACATGTGTCCCGATGACCAATGACTTGTCCGGGATCAACCCCCTCTCTATGTCGACTGCTTTAGCTCCTTGCTCCTTGACTCGCCAATACGAGGATTCACCGGGATACACGAGTCGGCTTTGGACAGTTTGCCGGGTTACTTGACGCTTAGACTCCCCAGCCGACTCCTGATGTCGGTAACTTGCCTCGATAGATGGTGACCTAGGCCGCTTCCCATGTTGCCGGGTTACCTTAGACCCGGCCTGGCGCACATATTTATTCACCAGCATGTCAAAAGTTGGTTTGATCTTTTTTGGTCTGTATTCAACCTGATTCGTCTTCCACTTGCCGACTTCCGGGTTCCTGGGCTTCATGAACCGGGGTGGTGATTTTCTTGCTGGTGGTTGTTGCCCCCGAGTGTGGAGTTTTTGACGGTGATCTTGATAACCTCCTTTCCATCGGGTTGCCGGCTCAATATGACCTCTCTCCTTGCTTCCTTGGTGCCAGCTTCTTTACTGGGCTCACCAATAACCACGTTAGATTTGTCAGCACCTTCGGCCACTTCTGGCCGAAGAAGAACTTTCTTTCCTTCCAAATCTAGCACGTTCATTGGGAACGGCTGTGTGTCAATGGCCATGCCAGCAAGGCTCAATCGTCCATCGTTGAGGGCTGATTGAATCTGTCGACGAAAGACATTGCAATCGTTAGTAGCATGAGAGAAAGAATTGTGATACTTGCAATAAGCACGCCGCCTTAATTCATCAGGTGACGGGATAACATGGTTAACTCGGATTACTTTGTCTTTTAACAAGGTATCAAATATTCTATCACATTTGCCTACGTCAAAGCTACACTTCACCTCATCATCCCGGTTCTTACGAACCGGCTTTAGGTCATCACACATATAGGGTTTGGCTTTACTCGGCCAAACAAACTCGGCTACGTAAATATCGGCTTCATCACCGGAGTCGGCATCGTGTTCAATAGTATTAAGCCGACTCCTGCTCATCCGATACGAATCCTTGGACTCGTTAACTCGGCTTTCATGAGCCAGAGCTCTCTCCTGAACCTGCCCGACAGAGGAAAACTCGTGTCCTTCTAGCTTCTCTTTCAGATACGTTCTCAACTCGTTAAAACTAAGTCGGCCATATCTCTTTTAGTTATCGCTAGGGTATAACATCGGTTTCTGGTGTTTCTAAATCTCTTGATATAATCGGATACCAATTCATCATGTTTTTGCCTAACCGACGTAAGATGGTACAACTTTAATTCGACTTCTCCGGCATAGAAGTGCTCATGAAACGTTTGCTCCAAGTGAAACCAAGTGTGTATAGAATTAGGAGCTAAAGCCGAAAACCAAGAAAAAGCAACCCCGGTTAACGACAAAGAGAATAAGCGAACTTTGATGTGATCATGATTAGCTTCGCATAATTGAGCCAAGTATTGACTAATATGTTCCCATGTCGATTTGTTATCCACCCCATTAAATTTAGAAAACTCGGGGACTCTATAGCCAGGTGGGTAGGGTTGTAAATCAAAATATTCGGGGTAGGGTTTAACAGGTTCTATGTTTAGGCATGAACCCGAATTTATCATATGCTAAATGGTCCAATTTTTTCTTGAACTCGACCACTAAATCGTCCATATTGGCCGATTGACTCGGAACAGGAGCAGAATTGGCCACAGGGCCGGCTTGCACCCAAGGAGCCGAATCTGAATTTGGCATTGACCCGCGTCCTAGAAGTCGCACCGCTGGTCCCGTATGTCCCGCCGGGTAGGATGAACTCCGGATCGGAGTCGGACAAGGTAATGCATTAACAAGCCGGTTTTCCCTATACGGGCTCATCGGTTGTGTGTCCGATGTCTGGCCTTGGATGGTGTTTTTCTTAGCCTTCTCATGTTCCAGCATAAGATCATAAACATTGTTCGTACCTTGTGAAACATGAAACTGAATCTCGGCTAATTGCTCAGAAGAAAAGGTACTGTTACTTACAGCGGGTTTGCCGGTGTCGATGTTCAGAGGTACATATTTCGGCTCCTTGATCGGCGCGGTTACACCTTTCCTATCTAACTTGAAGCTGACCAAGTACAACTCCTCGTCTTCCTGCTCCCGCTTGAGCCGCAACTCCTCGAACTCCTCGCTTCTCTTCTTCTTCCACTCATCCAGGCCTTGGCATTGTGCCTCCGACAAATCCTTGAGAGTAGGCTTGATGATGTTGTCGGTGGTGATGCCGGATAGATCTGTAGCCTAAGAACCGGTCATTGTTGCCCGATTTAGGTTAGAAATTTTGTCCCCAGCGGAGTCGCCAAAAAGTGTGTTGCGGTAAAAACGCGTCACACGAACACGTCCTCGTGTACCCGCGGTTCCGGGGAAGATACTTTGCAACTCTCCCCGCGGGAGACCGACCTGTAGCGCGATACGCAAGACAACAAGCCGGCGCTTTTGGAACCAGACGCCCCAGCACCTCGGGAGGGACCTCGTCAGAGGATGCCGGCGACGATTGGCTGAGTTAAGCCGGATTCGACCGCTCTCAACTCGATTGTCGATACTCGATGAACTCACGCGAATTCGCCGAATAACGGAAGCAGGAACAAGGGTTTCGAGGGTAAAAAGTAGGGTTTGTATTGATTGTCGATTGTTTGCTTAATTTCAATCGGTCGTCACCTCCTACATATATAGCGAGGCGGCTGGACTTCCCGTACAAGCATTGTACTTCTACAAGGATTACAACTCATGATGTAGGTTGGTTTCTATTTCTAAACTAGGTAGAATTCCTGGCCGGCATCGTATTGGATCCGGACTACAAACGTCATCTCCGGCCTCTTTTGGAAAGTCACCTTTTGTCCTTCCGGGTTGACCCCGAACTCGTTCTATCACCATCCGACTTGTATTTTGGGCTTTACAAGCATTAAATCACCTCGGATCCGGCATCTCCGGTGCAGCTTTTGGAATCTTCAGAAAGCTCAAATCTAACTTACACCGAGTTCAGTCTAAACCGAGTTAACTCCTGTCGGGTTATCACCGAGTCGCCATTTCCTTGAGTGAGCTTGAATCCGGGACCTGTCAAAAACGGGTGCTAACAAGACTGCAATGCATATTTTCAAATATTAAGGACCTAAATAATATTTCGGAATTTTTTTAGAACCGCCGTGCATTTAACTCTTTCTTTTTTTCCTTTTGCATCGACGGTTTCTTTCCCCAGCACTATCGTTATTAGAGCATCTCCACCGGAGGGTCGCAATAGGGCCCCTAAAGCTACATTACGGCCCCGGACGAAAAAACAGGCCACACCGGGGGGTCGCAAAGGCCTTGTCCAGCCCGAAACCTGTCCGGCACCGCCAACAGGGCCTCCAAAGTTGGGGGCTGCCTTCACGGTGCCGGACACTGTCCGGCCCGAGCCTCCGATAGATCTGGCCCGCCCGTCAGCCACACGAAACGAATGGCGGGAACTTTCCCCCTACATTGCCGCGTCGGCCGCCAAATCTTGGACTTCTTCCCTCCATTTTCACAAACCTCTCCCCTTCTACCTTGCCCCCCCCCCCCCCCCGCCGCCCACCCGTACTCCTTCCTCGTCTCTCCGCCGATGCGTTCATCGCGTCCAATAGCCGGCGACGATGGCTCCGAAGCCGGCGGGAGTGGGTCTGAGAAAGCCCACCCATAGCAAAGCCGCCAAGGAAAAGGGTACGAGGGCCGTGCCGATCAAGCCACTGGTGATGAAGGCGGAAGAAGTGGAGCCGCCGGTGATCCGCCCACAAGAAGAAGCGGATCGGGCGGCGGCGTCCCGGTTACGAGCTTACCGGCGACAGCGGGCGAAATTGAGGATTGTGCAAGGCCTCGCCGTCCAATCTTTAGGCGGCATGAGCCAAGGGAGCTCGTCGTCTCGCCCTCCTCAGGGATCGTCGTCGCCGTCTTCCCCGACCTACTTCAACGATCCATCGTTGCCGGCGTTCCAGCAATCGCGCTTCTCCTCTTCGCCGGACGAGGACAACGAAAGCCGAGGCATCGACCTCAACCAGGATGCCCACTTCAGCGACTCGCCTGTGCTTCGTCGAACAGCAGGCGCCGCGGCCGTAGCGCTGACGCAGCTGTTCACCGATGAAGATACCGACGCCGCGTACGTGCTCAACGGAATGGCGAGTGGCGAGGTACGCTTCGGCCGCGGCGTAGTTTGAATTGTGCATTTATTGATGTCGCAGGTAGTTTGAATTGTGCATTTCATAATGTTGCCGGTAGTTTGAATTGTGCATTTATTGATGTCGCCGGCCCGAAACTAGGACGCAATGAACAATATGATCCATGGCCCGACCCCTCTAGTCGACCTCAACCAGGACGATTACGAACAGGGCGGCGAGGAGGGGGAGGAGGAGGAGGAGTGCGGGGAGGGGGAGGGGGAGGAGGAGAGCCAGTTTGTGCATGATGTTGAAACTGGCGACGATATCAAGCTACCGAAGGGCAATAGAGCAAGACATGGAGGGTAAAAGAGGACGAGGCTTTGTGTGTGGCATGGATGGGTGTAAGCCAGGACGCCATCATCGACGCCGGACAAAATAGCAATTCCTATTGGACCCGCATTCACAAGGACTTCCTCGAGAGGACGAAGTACCCGACACTCAATGTGCCTCCGGTTCGCAATCGGAATGCTATAGAGAAGCGGTGGGGGTCCATCCGAGAGGGTGTCAATCGGTTCCATGGGGTTTTTGATCAAGTGAAGGCAAGAAACGAGAGCGGCCACAACCAAGTCGATGTGGTAAAAGATTATACATCAAAAACTCCCTTCTTTTTGGCATGCATCAAAGTTTAAATTGTTCGATTAACATGTCTCTTTTAATCTAGTTGAAGGAAGCTATCACGATGCATCAAGAGTTGTACAAAAATAAGCCATTCAAATTAATGCATTGTTGGCATTTGCTTCAAGATTGTCAAAATGGGCTATAATGCGTACGTCCATTGGCAAAGGTGTCCTCGACGAAACCCAGATGACTGGGTCCGGGCCAACCCCTCGGCCAATTGGGAACAAGAAGGCAAAGACGGTGGCACACAAGGCCGGTGCATCTACCGCCCTACACGAGGAAATTGCCATGTTCATAGCTAAATCCACCATTCTCAAAGAGAAGATGCACGAAGACAACAATCAAAGGTGGAATATGTACTACACCGAGCAAGACCATAAGATGAAGGATATGCAAGAAATAAGGGGGGTGAAAGAGATGAAGCTGAAGGAGATGCAAGAAGCCCGGGAGCTCAAGATCATCTCCACGGACACGTCAAACATGCCGGCGGATCGCCAAGAGTACTTTGCTCAGGAGGTGGCGCGCATCATGAATGTAAGGAAACAAATGGCCGAGAACGCCGACACCCAGGAGGGATGATTTGGTCTCGGTGCCGAGGTCTAGTCATATTTTGTTGGTTATGCCTGTGTTGGCCGGTTTGAACTATTTGGCCGTGCCTGTGTTGGCCGGTGAGAAACTGCCTAGCCGTGTCTTTGTTGGCCGGCCGATGCAACTACCTGCCTGTGTTGGCCGGCCGGTGAAAGTACATGGTCTGTGTTGGCCGATTGGCAATTGTATATTTTGTGTTGATGGTTATTTGTTTTGAAATTACTTTAGGAGTTGCCGGTAGGGGAGGAAAAAAAAAACGTCGGGCATGTGTCCGGCACCCCGCAGTTGCCCTCCAAACGGGTGGTGCCGGACCAACCCCCGGTGGAGATGCTCTTACAACCAGGAGTGCAGGACCATCGTCTAATCGAAAGCATCGTGTGCGGCCGGCGGTTCTGGAATTTCGGTGAGCGACGGTACTTGCAATTGCGGTTGGCGGCGAGCGGCTGGCGAAGAGGGTCTGCAGCTGGGGTTTGCGGTGGGCAGCGAGCGGCTGCAGCTGGAGATTGGGGCCGGCGGCCGGCGGTGGGCGGCTGCAGCTGGGGATTTGGGTGGTTAGCGGCGGGTGGTCTCGGCGGTGCCGTCGTGGACTCCGCGGCGCGCGGAGCGTCCTGCTTCCTGGGTGTTGAGCAGGGCAGCGAGTGGTGGCTGCCGGCAGCGCTGGGTGGCATCGGCTTCGTGGTCAGCGGGAAGCAGCCTCGGCGCTGCGGCGGGCGGAGCACGGCGGCGGGCTTCGACGTCAAGGTACGTTGTGACGATTGATATCTTCTACTCCGTCTTCTTTCACCAACAATGTCGCATGAGGTGTCAGTGGTGTCCAGTATTCTGAAATTTATGTCACAGTTGTCTTCTGAAGCCTGTTCTTGTTGGTCAAATTAATGATGGTAATTTGAGTTGATCTCGTTTTTGACTGATCCATCGTATGTGGAGTATTTTGAAAGTACTAGTACCCAACGAGTAGCTCATCAAGTAGGGCTCCTTCATTACTGATGATTGTGCTAGCAGTCCAACAATACACAGTTAAGTTTTTATGCGGCATCGACACTGCACAAGTGAAAAGGTTCAGTGAGTTAGTCATCACTTAGTGTAGTTGGTAGACGCTGGGCCTGATATTGCCTCCAGTTGAGGAAAATCTATAAGCTGGGAAAATTGCACATATATACCACTGCTAAGTTGTGAAGGTTCTAACCTATTGAAAAGCTCCGCATTTTGCAAAAACCATAGCGCATTGATTAACTAACACAAAGGAGCTAATATCCTCCTGCAACGCTGGAAAAAAGGTATGTAATGCAGTGAGCGAATAGTATATGTCAGAAAAAAATCCAAATCCCCTGAGTCGACCTACATGGTTTTTCAGATATTTGAACAGTGATAGCACAATTACCATAACTTTCTACGGATCAGTGATCATTCAAATAGCAGCAAATGCAGGGCCGAAGGCCGAATCTTAGCGGAATACTAAAATACGACTTCCATAAATAAAGCTACGTATGCTAATACACTTTATTTAGTTATTCTGCGGCATCAGCACTGCCCCGTATTTATTGTTTATGATGTAAATCATCCCCACAGTGTGGGAGGCTGCTTAGAGATGTAATTTCCTCTTTTTGTCATGTAGCTGCTTGCCTGCTTCCCCTGTGTTTCTTTACTCGAGGCTGAGATCAAGTTGGCTTTTGACTCCTTCTGCTTATCCTTACTTTCGGTCAATAAGACATACTTAACTAGAACTAGGGGCGTACTATACTTGTTTACCGATTTAGCCGGTCCGCGACCAGGGAAACAACGGTGGGTTCTTCTTTCTTTGCCGTTGGCACTCTTCAGTCTGCCGCCATCTCTGCCAATTTGGATGAGTAAGTGACGATTTTCTCTCTGCATCATCTTGATTGGTAATTGTTAAATTTTACTCTCGATGTAATTATTATTGCTGTAAAAATGAATCTTTGGACAAGTTATTCTCCATCCTTTAAGAAAAAATGGCGTCAATGGTATCTCCAATCTAGTGTTGAAGAGTAGACATGCCCAGCTAGGTTCTTATCGTTATAGAGGGATTGAGTCGAAAAGAAAGTCATTTTTAAGAAAGTCATTTTTAAGAAAGTACCAATCAGAAGCAATTAAGTAAGGTGCTAGAAATGGCATTATGAAATGAATTACGGTTAGGAATTTGAATTAAACGAAGATCAGACGTGGGTTTTTATCTTGTTGCAATGACTTATCCTTCCTACTCCCTTGAGCTCATTCCCTTCAGAAAACTGATATCATGACAAAAAATTGCATTACCAAACTGCAGTAGGCCAGTAGCTTCTTAGGGCATGTACACCGCTAGACGCTTAAGCAGACGCTTAAAAAGTCAATTCCCGTCCAAGTTGAAGCGTCCGACGCTAGGGGAGGTATTCTGTGTGTATTTCCTAAGCGCCGGACTCTTATTTAGGCATCAACGCTACAAAAACTACCAGGATTCCGATGTGAACCGTCAAAACAGCCGGGAATTCTTTCCTGCTGTCTGCCGCTAGCGCCCTGCGCTGTACGTGCCCTTATAGTAACTTCCACTGCCCCCCCCCCCCCCCCCCCCCATCTTTTTTTTTTCTATCAATGATGTAAAAAATCCATCTGCCAAGTGCCAACCGCCCAACCCGACTTTTTACTTACGACTATCCTTCTACTGTTCTACATGAGATTTTTATTTGTGACTTTCTTTTCGTTATAGAGGGATGAAGGTTACAGACAAAATTCCTGATAGGGTTAAAAAGATCCATATACAAGGGAGTCAGGATTCCTCTACTTTTCACTTTGATGACCCTCACGGTGCGCCGAAGGATGGTATTTGATTCCACTTTCATGGTCCTTCTGCTGCTGGTGACGCTGCAGCATCCCCCGTTGCTCGTGAGACTGCAGTGTGTTTCTCCCTGCCTCCTCAGCGAGTTCCACAATTGTGGGAGGTGCTTTCCATATTGTTCGCCCGCTGAGCCATAATGTTCCGGGTCCGTCCTTTCTAGTTCCACATTGAGGTTAAATTCTGCAATTTATTATGGTTCCAGATTTTTTTCGTTGGTGTAAGATAATAAGATGTTGATTTTTTTCCACTTTCTGCGCCATTTTATTGTTCTAAGTCTAGCCTACTGCTTCTTGCATTTGATGAGACGCCAAATATCCATCACGACTCACTAACCCCATCTGTTGATGGTACTGAAAATGTAATCAAATTGTGGGAGGTATCTCAACAACTCGAGTTGCTGCGCTCCAAAATATGGCTGCCCCGGATGAGGTAGAGAGCTTGTAATTATTTAATGAAATAGATTTATAATTATTTCCTGATGTCGTTTAACTTGTGTAATTTGCAGCTCCCCCTCGACCTTCTCCCGTGTATGACGAGACGCCAAAGCACCATAGACATGGCACTGGAAACTTGACACATCAGTGGGAGGGGAATCCACAAAGCTCACACGCCCGCCTCCAAGGTATGCTTGATAGATACGAGGTGGTTGTTCTATTCATTATATTCTCTTCTTCAGTTTTACATAATCGCAGACTTGAGGGCATAGATGTCTTCCTGCCCTTGTTAGTGTTATCAACAACAGAACAGAATGCTTCCTGAAGGTACTCCTGCCCTGGTACTAGCCATTTCGAGTAGTTTAATATTACTCTGCATCCTGAGCGTCACAAGCTGTACTTGGTCAAACTCCGGGTTAACCCGAAAAAGCTGCACCACCTCTTTAAAAGCTACATTTTGGAGGGTCAAGTACATGTTTTCCTTTGATATCCATAGTACCTATTGCTTCATCCGTTCTAGCATCTGTCTGTACGGCGTGAATGTCCTCAAACGTTTCAGGATTGTCCTGCTCAGAAAATTTCCTCTTAAAGTCATCACTGTCTTGCATAGCTTTCTCATATAGTCTCAGTAATTTTATTGTTTTCTCATACAAACTGCGTAAGCATGTTAGGTATATTTACCACCAAAGTTGGAGTTCTTTTGTTACCTAGAACTATTGGAGTTGCTTCACTTGTAGTTCATATTGCATGCAAATGTTTCATCGACATAACCCGCTTATTATAGTATGCTTCTGTTTGAGAATAACATAGGCGGCTAAGATAAATATATTTTTGGACAACAAATGAGAATATATGATATCATCCTGTTAATATTTTTTTATTTGTCACGTCGTAAGCACATGTTATTTTATTTGTTTCAGAACTCTTAATCTTTTGCTTTTTGCATGCAGTCTGATGTTTGTGGCAAGAAGACACCACCAAGATTAGTAGGCCAAAGGTTTGAGTCCCTCAAATAAATTATCCTTGTCGAGGAATTCCCAGAACAAGGTTGTTCATAGCCATATTTTTTCCCATTGAACCCATCCGCCGAGAAAAGCAGGAGAAAATAGATAGTATCCCCGGGGGAAATAGGCCGCCGCCGCTTCAGACGGCAGATGTAATTTTAATTAATACACATATTCGATTAAGATTAATTCACTTCAAAGGTCAATTGTATTGTACCTCCAAAATCCTGGGAGGGAAAAATCCTTTCTGTCCTTGGGCCTAAAACTGGCTTAGTTAATTTAGCCATTAGATCGGCCATGCACTACACACTTTCATGTGTAATGCGATGCACCGTAAAATCTCTCTGTTATTTAGTATGAAGCGATTTATGTTTGACATGTATGAAGCGATATTCTCATTAACATCAAGGCGTCCTTACTCCTTAGTGACTTTGTCGGACTTGGAACTCCGCAGCTCCAGTCTTCAGTAAACATTGAGTGAGTAGGGGTGTGTGCTTATTTTGTACGTAAATTACACCTGGGTTTCAAAATAACTAGGTAGTACGTGTCATTTTGAATCAACAAAGAGGAGAGAAAATAGATCCCAATGGAATTATTTCCGAAGAGACCTATTTCACTTTGGTAAAATCCGGCCACCACTACGCCGCGTCAACCCGGTCCATGCGCATCAGCGCCGGCGGCAAAATCAAACGCTGACGCCTTCCGGTCCATTTTGAGCAGCCGCCGTCCACTGACTATTTTAATTTTGGCCCCGTAGCCATTCCTGCTGATCCCTTGTAGTTCTAGTCCCGCTCTGCCCACGGAAAAAACATTTCAGCTCTGTTCGCAGTCGTTGCAAAGCTTCTCCTCTGCTTCACAGCTGCAGGCTACACATCTCTCTTCGTAGTCCCCGCCTTGCTCACGCAAACGGCCAAGGCGATCCTTCCAAAACCTTGGCCAATCTCGTTTGCGCCTAGCAGCTGATCCCTTCTTGTTCCTCTCCTCGCTAAATCCAATCTTGTTTGCGCCTAGCAGCTGTGTTGCTTTAGTTAGCACGACAAGTACGTACAAGCAGTCGTACAGAAACCATGAGACCAGAAAGGCCGCCAGTGCTGGCGCCGCCACGTCCACCGCTGCATCCACCGGAGCAATCGTCGCAGGAGGCGACGGGAGCAGACATGGACTTGCCCGCCGGCAGGCTGCCGGACCCGGTGCGATCGCCGATACTGAAGCACTCGCCGTCGATCATGTCCCGGTCGCTGCGGTCGGCAGCAGACACGTCCTCGGTACACTTCGCGGCCGACTTCCGGTCGTTCGACAGCTTCCACACCGCCCCATCAAGGCCGCCCAGCGTCTCGCGGTCGTCGACGAGGCGATCCGCGTCCGAGCGTGTCGGCTCCCAGCGCGACCTCCGCGACGAGGACGCGCGGTTCGTCTACATCAACGACGCGCCGCGCACCAACGCGCCGCCGGCCGTGTTCCCGGACAACTCCGTGCACACGACCAAGTACACCATCCTCACCTTCATCCCGCGCAACCTCTACGAGCAGTTCCACAAGGTGGCCTACGTCTACTTCTTCATCCTGGCCGTTCTCAACTTCGTCCCGCAGCTCCTAGTCTTCACGCCGGCCGCGGGCATCCTGCCGCTCGCGGTCGTGCTCGGCGTCACGGCGGTGAAGGACGGGTACGAGGACTGGAGGCGGCACCGGTCGGACAAGAACGAGAACAACCGCACCGCGTCCGTGCTGGTGGACGGCGTGTTCCGGCCGAAGCGGTGGAAGGAGATGCAGGTAGGGGACGTGGTGCGCGTCGTCGCCAACGAGACGCTGCCCTGCGACATGGTCCTGCTGTCCACCAGCGACCCGACCGGCGTGGCCTACGTCCAGACCATCAACCTCGACGGCGAGTCCAACCTCAAGACGCGCTACGCCAAGCAGGAAACCATGCTCACGCCACCGGAGGAGCTCGCGGGGGTCATCAAGTGCGAGAAACCCAACCGCAACATCTACGGCTTCCTGGCCACCGTCGACCTGGACGGCCGCCGCGCCGTCTCCCTCGGCACATCCAGCATCATGCTCCGGGGCTGCGAGATCAAGAACACGGCCTGGGCCATCGGCGTGGCCGTGTACACTGGCAGCGACACCAAGGTCATGCTCAACAACTCGGGTGCGCCGTCCAAGCGCAGCCGTCTCGACACGCAGATGAATCGCGAGACCATCGCGCTCGCCGTCACCCTGGTGCTCCTCTGCTCCATCGTGGCTCTCCTCGCCGGCATCTGGCTGGGCGACCATAACGACCAGCTCGGAATCATCCCCTTCTTCCACAAATACGACTTCGCTTCGCTCCAGTTCGGGAAGTACAACTGGTACGGGACGGGCGCGCAGGTGGCCTTCACGTTCATGTCCGGCGTCATACAGTTCCAGGTCATGATCCCCATTGCACTCTTCATATCCATGGAGATGGTCAGGGCGGGGCAGGCATACTTCATGGTGCAGGACGATCACATGTTCGACGAGAAGAGCAAGGCCAGGTTCCAATGCCGGGCGCTCAACATCAACGAGGACCTCGGGCAGATCAAGTACGTCTTCTCCGACAAGACCGGCACGCTCACGGAGAACCGGATGGAGTTCCGGTGCGCCAGCGTGCACGGCCGCGACTTCAATGAGACCGACGGCGGCGAGGAGGATAGACCTGCCGTGCTCCGTAAGCAAGTTTCCGTTATTCAGTTTCGAATTTCCGTGATTTCGTTTTTAGTGCTGATTAAGCAAGTTTGACTAATCACGATTCGTAGTGGCGCGCGGTGTTAGACTATCTGACAGTATGAGAACTAGTCATAGACCTCTAGAGCACAACTCTTGACACGTCAATTGTCGTTGTCACTTGTTACTACGTTGCGTGCTAGAAATTTCGAGCACACTTGTGCGAAATTCTCTAGATGCTGATCCAGAAATGGAGTCCGCAATTCGCGAACTACGAACGCTGACATATTCCGACAGTTAGATAACCGGCGAAAAGAAAACATTTTGCCTGCTCAATTGCTCACACTACTCATCACTGATTAGTTATGTGACTATTCAGGTCAAACTTTTGAATGAACTTTTCGCCCCCTTTTTAAGCCCAAAATGGAAAGGCGAGCTCTTCTAGAGGTGCAGGACTTTTAAGCTGCGTGGACCTGGAACTCCTGTATATAGCTTTTGTTGCCATTTTGACTGACAGGCATTCCAGCCTTGCAAGAGATAAGCGTAGAATCCTCCAACATCCTCAACTAATCCAACATCTTACATTCCTTAGGAATAATTTCAGTTTCAATGTATCGATAACGATGAATCGTCACCATCCTTTTAATTCCTCATTTCAGAGCCTGACTCGACAGTCATAACTAAAATGAAATGCAACTGTCAATCACGAGAAAGTAGTAATCTGAAAGTTCCGTGGACATTCTGTTTTTTTTTTTGCTGCAGTCGACGGCGTGGTCGTGAGACCGAAGACGTCGGTTCGAACGGACCCGAAGCTGGCGGCGCTGCTCAAGGACGGGACGGGTGCCATGGCCGGCCGCGCCCGCGACTTGTTCCTGGCGCTGGCCACCTGCAACACCATCGTGCCCATCGTCGAGGACACGGCCGACGACCCGACGGCGAAGCTGGTGGAGTACCAGGGCGAGTCGCCGGACGAGCAGGCGCTGGTCTACGCCGCGGCTGCCTACGGGCACACGCTCGTGGAGCGCACCTCCGGGCACATCATCGTGGACGTGTTCGGCACCAAGCAAAGGTATGTTGGACAGACCACCCTACCCATGATCGAGTATAGGTTTCTTTTAATTTCTCTCTTGCTTCTCTGATTGCATCGCCGTAGGTGAAATTGAATTGATTTGCCCTTCTGGGTTGATTTGATTGCATTCATCTGGGGTGAAATTGCTGTTGTCTGTTGATTGGTCGATTAGTAATATGTGTGGAGACTGGAGAGTGATGTGCGAGGTTGTGATGCAATCGATCGACAGTGACATATGCGTGAAAGCGTTCCGTTGGTGCCACCAAATCCTGGGGTCCGGCGGCCGCGCCCGCGCTGATACGTCGCTCCGAGCCTCTTCTCAGAGAAACCTGAACTGTCAACTGCTCCACTTCGCTAGAAGGCAAATACTTGTGGCTGCCATACTACCCGTTATTTAAGTCGTTCGGCCTTTGCAGGTTGGTAATATTCCATTGAGATATGTGTTCGGTCATCGCATTCTTTAGGCCAGGAAGGAAGGATATATACCGTGCGGGTACGAAAGAACTTGAACTTTTAGCACGGATATACGCATGAAATCATTGCTGACATAGAGTGGTTGTTAATTAGGGGGAAATCGAATTTGTCATGATCAAACCGTCCCCATCATGCATGGAATTGAAATCCTTGGTCTAACCCATTTTTCCGAGCATGTATGATTGGACGGCCGGCTTAGCTATTCAGCGCGGGCACCCAAAGCCGTCAACTTCTTCCGGTGATCAGCAGATGCGTCTTTATCCTGCCCTGCCCAAGCCTCCATGGCAAAAAGAATATTCAAACTGGAGACCTGTTAGCTCCCTGACTATGATATGCTCGTCTCAACTGCCAACCATGGAAGTGATTAAAACTTTCTCTTATGCTATAAATCCATGGACGGAGACTTGAGGTCGAGGACTCCCCCACACCCCCGCGCCGCCCCTCCTCTGGCGACACGGGGGAAACCCTAGCCACCGGCCCGCTAGCTCCCCCCACCTCTCCTTCCCGCGCCCCAGGGAAGGCGGCGGCGGGGCGCTCTCTTCCCCTGCCTCGCGGGCGCGTACGCGCAGGGCCCTGCTCGGATGGAGACGCGTGCCCAGCTGCGGGAGGCTGCCGGCGACGGTGCCTAGGAGGCGGAGGTGCCATGGAGGTGGTCGGCGGAGTGCTGGGGAAGCAGCCCGGCGTGCTGCGAAGCGACGCCCTCTTGGATCGACGGCCGTCCCGTCGGCCGATGCGCGCGCGTGCCGCGGCGCCCTACTGGATCGACGGCCGTCCCGTCGGCCGATGCGCGCGCGTGCCGCGGCGTCCTATTGGATCGACGGCCGTCCCGTCTCCGGCGGTGACGGTGGCCGCGCTCCATTCCTTCTACCCCACCCCCTCCCGACCGCATACGGATGCGCCATCGTCCTCGCGCCTGGTGGCTGCAATGGACGTTGGAGGCTCTATGCGGCGGGGCAATTTTGCCATCATCGATGGCAAGTTTGTGGTGCTCATCTTCTTCCCCGATGCAGTGGCACGACGGCCTCGGGTGTGTGCAGGCGCTGCTTGCTCATGTCCGTGCGAGGAAGGTGGAAGCAAGGCTGCGCCTTGGCGCGCCATGGGTGCTTGTCTGCCGCGGAGGCTTCGGCCGACACATGCGGATGGTTGAGGGCTGCAGCGCAATGATGGCTGCGCCTTCCCCACCACGATGTTAGACTACGATGGCAGGGGGCTGCCGCAGCAGCGGTGTGTAAGGCAAGGATGGCGAGCCCATTCCGGAGGGTTTGAAGGGAGGTGGGTCGCAATACGGACGAAAGTCTTGCCCGTCTTCGGTCGGTGCCGGCGGCGATGGCGCCTGTGGGCACCATTCCCCTCCTTGGAGGCATCGCCGAGGTATGTCGGCACCTCCCTCGCCCTCTCTCGGTTGGGTTGAGGTCTCCGGGTGAAAGCCTAGATTCGGTGAATCAGCGTGATGGCGACGTCCTCGGCGTCGTTCCTTCGTTGGAAGCATCGCGTTTGGAGACACGGCATGAGGTCCTTTGCTGCTTTCCTCCGGTGCTCGCTGCTGTTCAAGGTTGATGTTTTAGAGGCGCAATGCACGTCGTCGCTTGTGAGTCCGAAGAGGTGCCTCTCTCGGGACCAACCAAGCCCCGCCATCCACTTGCCACCTCATAGGCATTTCAAGAGTGGATGGTGCGTCGGCAAGAGAAGTTCAGTTGGAGATGTCTATCTTCGGAGGTGACTAGCGCCGGTCGAGACGCGGCGATGTTACTCGGTCTAGGACAGGCTCCCTAGTTGTAGTTTTGATGTCGGTGGTGGCTCCTCGGGCTAGCCGAGTGTGGAGTGCGTACTACGCTTGTTTTTCACAGCGAGATGTAGTCGTTTTATTCCACTGGGTTGTGTTGTATGGGTGGTGTCTGCTCGTTCTTAAGCGTGTAAAAATATTCTTTTCTATCAATGAATCAACGCGAAAAATGATATATATCCATGGTTCAGTTCAATCAAACTTCGAGGCCGTATAGGATGGTGACCAATTCACTTAGGCTCGATGGAGTGTGCAGACGGCCGGTCTCGGATCCAGAATATCAAGTGGGATTTAATTTCTTTTCGTCTCTGGAAAAATATGCGACGGATTTGACAGGTCTCGCATTAGGCCAACTTGAACAATTAATTCCGATTGGAAAAGGGAATACGAATGTGAATACGAAATTGTTCAAACCCGGCCCGTCTAGAAGCGGATACCTGGACCTGCGCAGAGACTAATCATAAGCCATCGATGTCCACGTGTCAGGTCATGGAAGCTACAGTAGGAACGTTGAGAAACATCCATTTGGTCACCATTCTGGCTAACATGCGGGCCCAACGAACGAAAACACGAGGATTGGACTTTCCCAATTGCTTGCACGATTATTCCACAGCCTCCTCTGGAAAGTCAAAATTAAGAAGAAGGATGGGCATTATTTTTCCATTGTGATAAGAACGTTAACCAATTTCCCCGACGAAAGCACCACTGCAGTTAGAATTATTACTACAGAAGAAAAATATTCAGAAGGTCCCTGGCGAAAGCATTAACGCGAACTGGTCATGCCGCTAATCAATCCTGAACAGGTCAACCCCTCCTGGCTGGGCCCCACGGGTCAGTGAGGAGACGCTAGGCAGTGGGGACCGGGTGTGACGGTAAACAAAAACTCGCTGTCAGATCATTATTTTGGCTCGTGCAGTACGGCAACCAGCAGCAGCAGCCCGCTCTCCCGTGCCGCACACGCTACGTGGGCCCGTGCCTGGCCCGAACAGGCCAGACCGGACGGTACCTACGAGGCTTCCAAACTCCACCAGCTAGGCCCACCTGCGCGGCGTTGCGTGCACGTGGACGGCCTGTTTGCGTCGCTGGTCGCCATACGTCGCGTCCATGCGCTTTCGAGATCAAGCCGGCGTGCACGCCCCGCAAGACCGCTACGACGACTATTTCCCCTCCTTTCCTCTCGGCTGAACGGGGTTGACTCGATCTAACCAAAGCTTGTATCAGGCCCACGCGATTCCAATGGATCCTTCTAAGATCATGTATCCTACTAGTAAATCACATGGTTTCTCTTCTAGTATATCTTCGTCCAGATCGGTCTATTTAAGACACCCAACACACGGCAAGATATTCCGTAAGCCTGCTCTTGGTCAACGCGCATGATTTTCATTGTCAACAAATCTCAGCGATCTCCACTTAATGAGAAACCTCAAGATTTCCCAAAATTAATTCAAGGTTTCTTCCTAGTCAAAGGGTTTATTTTGGGGTCAGTTTCTTTTCCTTTTCCACGGAAAAAGAGAGAGCCCCATAAAATTGAACTGACCCAATCAAGTTCCGGCAGAAAAGGGGAGAATTTGCTAATGAAAAACAAAGAGGGAGCTTTGTCCTCTCCTGTGAACCCCTGCAAAAGAGTACTCTTCCTGTACTAGTAGTACCTTCCATGGACACATCACATCGAAGCGTAAAAAACTCGAATTTTGTAGTCAAATCTACTGTGCGAGCGACACGGAGTGGTCACTGGCCAGCACATATATATATAGTCATCTTTCAATCCATCCATGCACTGCGACGAAGCCCTGAATTTTAGGACAATGCGTCCAGTTCGACTTCTTTTCCGGCCGGAATTCAAGTCGTGCAGATCAGTGCACGCCCATTTTCTGCCAGCAACAGTCCGTAGCATAGCTTCATGATTTCTTTTGTACGTACTCCACTCAGCAGAGGAACTTCGTGACCTCGTCAAAACGCATATTCAAATATGATAGATGCATCGCAACGTCTGGAAATTATACAAGTATTTGATAATGCATTTTAAAACTTTCGGCCAATAGGAACATGCACGTAGAGCCAAGACCGGTCCAGCCTCCAGGAGTAGCATAGTTTAGTGTTGTGCTTTTGGTCCGCAGATTGGAGAGGGTGCTCCCTTCGATGGCGCATGCGCTATCGTCACGCATGGGCTTCTAGAACGACTCATCGCCAAGTTTCACACCACATGGCCATGGGGCCTTGATGTCAACTCTAACATATTGCGCCCGTCGGAGGGTTGAACGGCGGCTTATTATTGAAGATTTATGGCCTCCCTGCTCTGCTCCAGCGATTTCCTGTCAAGATTCTCCCCCGGCCGCCTAAAATATGCTGTGTCTTACTTGTAATTTATTTATACAACCACTTGTTGATTTAACGTACGCCATTGCACACGTTGACTTGATTGGAAATTAATCGCGAGAAAGAAAGAAAGAAAGCAGCAGTCTTGGCGTAGCGAAAAGTCATCGAGCCAGAGATGGTAGTGTTTCGTGATTGCCGTGCAAGTAATGCGGAAGCCTTTTCAGATTTTGGTTCATAGATAAACTGGGCTTAGTATAATGGATACAAATCAAATCAGCCCCCAAATCACTTGCGCCTACAGTAAGCTTATACTAGAAACCTGAAGCCAGGACATTGAAAAAAAAGTGCCATACGCATCTTGTTATAGTGTAACACCAACAAATTTCTGCTTGAAATGCGACCTATACTTGGAGAGCAAAAAAGAGAACTTCGAAACTAGTCGCATCAATCTGACACGATGCACAAGTATAATTTAGTATTTTTTGTTTCTCTACTAACTGTAGGATCGAATTTGAAGCCGAAATTTCTGGAGTGTTCAAACGCCCGTGAGTATGGTTTTCTGTAATTTTTTTTCGATTTTCTAACAATTTGTAACTATGGTTTTGGTGACATGATCCTATAATTTCACCTAAAAAATAGATCCTATACAAGTCTACCCCGTGTCACTTACCTGCAGTGCTCCTGGTTTGACTGTTTTTAATTCTGGGGCACACCCTCCTTGACCAAAGAAGTGACGAGTGAGGAAGCATCGACTCGTCTGCGATCTCCATTTGGCGTGTTTCTGGAAGCTTCACGATCTCCGCCACAATGCAAAGCCGGCACCGGAAAGTACTAACCCGACGAAACTGAGAGAAGGTTGTTCAGCGAGTCGCCCTCACCGTCTCTCCACTCCGTTTCTATCCAGTTCTACACCAGCTACCGTTCCGGGGGTCTACGGAGCATGACAGCTTTGTTTCTGTACTAATTAATTAGAGTACATTAATTTAGCCGCCGAAAATTAACAGCCCAATTGGCGTTATTCCCGTGTCTTCTGCGTAGGAGGAGTGGAGCATTATCATGTCCTCCCAATCCAATTTCCAATTTCCTTGATGACTTCACTAACAACAAATATTTTCCTGCAAATTATATACTTGATAGATTTTTTTTTGGGTCTAGAATCGATTACCTGTTAGACTTGAGCGTTGAGACATGAGAGGAGCGCAGAAGAAAGAAGGAAACACACAGGCAACAGAACCCAAACCCAACGCCTACAAGTCTCTCTCTTCTCTCATCCAAAAACGGTGCCTTTGTCCTCACCAACTCCCCTCTGCCAGATTTTAAGCGCCATGACCAAACAGTTTCAATTCTTCTGCAAGATTGCGTATCTTTTCTCTCTTCGCATCGTCGTCTCCTTCTCCCCCCTGAAATAAAAATTCCGCCGCAGCAGCACGCCCAACTTCAATGCAACACTCGCCATAGTTACTCCCGGACATCCACATCAACTCAACCACCCCACCCTTCCTTCTTCGTCGCCAATTCCTCTGCTCCGTTGTGCTCCTCCCCTGTTTCTTGAACCCACCGGTGCTCGCCGTGTCCGCCAGTCCGCTGGTCAAAATCTGACCTTGACACGCGCGGGGGGATTGCCATGGCCGCCAGCATCGGCGGGGATTTGAGATCCTTCGTCTGACCCGGCGGGTCCGGCCGGTCAGCGCGAGGGCGCACGCCATGGCCGAGGACCATGGATCGGCGCGGAACATGTCGGCCATGTCCATGTCGCACAAGGAGCTGGGCGACGAGGACGCGCGGGTGGTGCGCGTGGGCGACGCGGCGCGCACCAACGAGCGCCTCGAGTTCGCCGGGAACGCCGTGCGCACGGCCAAGTACTCGCCGCTCACGTTCCTGCCCCGCAACCTGTTCGAGCAGTTCCACCGCCTCGCCTACGTCTACTTCCTCGTCATCGCCGTGCTCAACCAGCTCCCCCAGCTCGCCGTCTTCGGCCGCGGCGCCTCCGTCATGCCCCTCGCCTTCGTCCTCACCGTCACCGCCGTCAAGGACGCGTACGAGGACTGGCGCCGCCATCGGTCTGACCGCGCCGAGAATAACCGCCTCGCCGCCGTCCTGTCCCCTGGCGCGGGCGCGGGCACCCAATTCGATTTCGCCCCCACCCAGTGGAAGCATGTCCGCGTCGGCGACGTCGTGCGGGTCACGGCCGACGAGGCGCCCCCGGCGGACATGGTCCTCCTCGCAACGAGCGACACCACCGGCGTCGCCTACGTGCAGACGCTCAACCTTGACGGCGAGTCAAACCTCAAGACTCGCTACGCCAAGCAAGAAACCCTCACCACGCCGGTCGAGCATCTCGCCGGCGCCATCATCCGGTGCGAGCGCCCGAACCGTAATATCTACGGCTTCCAGGCCAACCTGGAGCTCCCGGGGGAGAGCCGCCGGATACCGCTCGGCCCGTCCAACATCGTGCTCCGTGGCTGCGACCTCAAGAACACGTCCTGGGCGGTCGGCGTGGTCGTGTACGCGGGGCGCGAGACCAAGGCGATGCTCAACAACGCCGGCACGCCGACCAAGCGCAGCCGCCTCGAGACGAACATGAACCGCGAGACGCTCTTCCTCTCCGGTATCCTCATCGTGCTCTGCTCGCTCGTGGCCGCGCTCTCCGGTGTGTGGCTGCGCACCCACCAGACCGAGCTCGAGGTCGCGCAGTTCTTCCACAAGAAAGACTACCTCAAGACCGACAAGGATGACAACAACAACTACAACTACTACGGCATCGCGGCGCAGATCGTGTTCAATTTCCTCATGGCGGTGATCGTGTTCCAGATCATGATACCCATCTCGCTCTACATCTCCATGGAGCTCGTCAGGCTCGGGCAGGCCTACTTCATGATCCGGGACGCGAAGCTGTACGACGAGTCCTCCGACTCAAGGTTCCAGTGTAGGGCTCTCAACATCAACGAGGACCTGGGCCAGGTCAAGTGCATCTTCTCCGATAAGACCGGCACGCTGACGCAGAACAAGATGGAGTTCCGGTGTGCAAGCATCGACGGTGTCGATTACAGTGACATTACGCGGCAGCAACCTGTCGGTAGGGACTGGTTTCTCTCTTATCCCCGGTGAATTCTTTCGATCAGGAGAGACTACTCTGGGCCGGGAATTGATAGCTTTTGATTGATTCATAGCAGAGGGTGAACCGGCCTGGGTGCCAAAGGTGCCGGTGAACGTCGACAGAGAGGTGGTGGGGCTGGTCAGAAACGGGGGTGACACCGAGCAAGGGAGGAACGCAAGAGATCTCTTCCTTGCTCTGGCAACGTGCAACACCATTGTTCCCTTGATCCTTGACGGCCCAGACCCGAAGAAGAAGGTGATCGACTACCAAGGCGAGTCGCCGGACGAGCAGGCATTGGTTTCTGCCGCCGCGGCTTATGGCTTTGTGCTTGTGGAGCGAACCTCCGGGCACATTGTGATTGACGTCCTTGGTCAAACGCAGAGGTATATACATCATGGATCATAGATTTGCATTGAGGATAAGGACAAATGGACGTTTGGATTTTCACTTTCATGGTAGTAGTACAGTTTGCCGTCAGATTGTGACTTTTAGTGGAATTTTGTTGGTTTGTGGCTGTTGCTTGCGTCCTCTTTTGTAGGCCTGCACCGCATGGCATTCAGTCTGTTTGTGGTAGTGATGCAACCGCATAACTTCAGGGATTGCTTCACTTAGAACTAACATTGGTTGATGATTGCAACTGATTGAGCTGAATACCTACTGTTTTTGTTAGATGTAGGCTAGCGTTTGTTTGTGCAATACTTACTTCAGTATTTTGTGCACATGGCGATAACTATTGACTTTCACAAATCATTTGCTCATTCAATCGCCTTTGAACTTCGCTTGCAGGTTTGATGTTCTTGGTCTTCACGAGTTTGACAGCGACCGTAAGAGGATGTCTGTTATAATTGGCTGCCCTGACAAGACTGTCAAGCTGTTTGTAAAAGGTGCAGACAGTTCCATGTTTGGAATCATCGACAAAACACTGAATCCAGACGTTGTTCAGGCAACTGAGAAGCATCTTCATTCATATTCGTCGGTAGGCCTGCGAACACTTGTCATTGGCGTGCGGGAACTTAGTCAGGCAGAGTTTCAGGAGTGGCAAATGGCTTATGAGAAGGCTAGCACTGCGTTACTCGGAAGAGGGAACCTACTGCGTAGCGTGGCTGCCAACATTGAAAGAAATATGCGCCTGCTGGGAGCCTCTGGTATTGAAGATAAGCTGCAGGAAGGAGTACCTGAAGCAATTGAAAAACTGAGGCAAGCAGGGATTAAGGTCTGGGTACTGACAGGTGACAAGCAAGAAACAGCAATCTCCATCGGCTATTCCTGCAAACTATTGACAAGGGAGATGACACAGATTGTAATCAATAGTAACTCAAGAGATTCATGCCGAAAGAGTCTCGATGATGCAATCTCCATGGTTAGCAAACTTAGGTCATTATCAACAGACTCTCAATCTAGAGTGCCCCTTGCTTTGATCATCGACGGTAACAGCCTCGTCTACATTTTTGACACGGACAGAGAGGAGAAGGTATGCACTCACACTAGCATTTGTACATCTGATGACTTTGCTATGAATAACTCATGACATAACAATTTTTTTGCAGCTTTTCGAAATTGCCATAGCTTGTGATGTTGTCCTCTGTTGTCGAGTGGCTCCTCTACAGAAGGCTGGCATTGTTGATCTGATAAAGAAGCGAACAAGTGACATGACTCTAGCTATTGGAGATGGTATACATTTTTTTTTTGCACTCCCGGTCTTACCTTGTTATTACTGGAATTTTATTAATATGGAAATAATATTATCCTTTTCAGGTGCAAATGATGTATCCATGATTCAAATGGCCGATGTTGGCATTGGTATCAGTGGACAAGAGGGAAGGCAAGCTGTTATGGCCTCAGATTTTGCCATGGGGCAGTTCAGATTCTTGGTCCCACTGTTATTAGTTCATGGCCACTGGAACTACCAGAGAATGGGCTACATGATCCTGTACAACTTTTACAGAAATGCTACTTTTGTCTTTGTGCTTTTCTGGTAAGTGTATACCCTTCATTATCAAGTTTGTTCCAGTCTGCGTTAAGAGTAAAACATAAACCACTTAACCGTTGCAGGTATGTACTATACACTGGTTTTACCCTGACAACAGCGATAACTGAGTGGAGCAGTGTGTTGTACTCAGTGATCTATACCGCTGTCCCGACCATCGTTGTCGCCATTCTCGATAAGGATCTGAGTCGGAGGACATTGCTGAAATATCCCCAACTCTATGGTGCGGGTCAGCGCGAGGAGAATTACAACCTAAGACTGTTTATTTTCATCATGATGGACTCCGTTTGGCAGAGCCTCGCAGTTTTCTTCATCCCTTACCTCGCATACAGAAACAGCGCAATCGACGGCGCCGGCCTGGGAGACCTGTGGACACTGTCTGTTGTCATTCTTGTCAACATTCACCTTGCAATGGATGTCATCAGATGGACCTGGGTCACGCATGCAGCAATATGGGGCAGTATTGTGGCCACATGGATTTGTGTTATCGTCATAGACTCTATACCAACCTTGCCCGGTTTCTGGTAAATATTCAACCTTACTGTTTGCTTGCTTAGCTATTGGAAACAAATCCTACATATTTCCTTAAATTAAAGGTAAAATCCTACATGGTTGCTGATTCTGTAATTGAATGACAGGGCGATCTACGAGGTGATGGGAACTGGATTGTTTTGGGCATTGCTGCTTGCAGTGATTGTGGTTGGAATGATCCCTCATTTTGCTGTGAAAGCTATCAGGGAGCATTTCATGCCCAATGATATTCAGATTGCAAGAGAAATGGAGAAGTCGCAAGATTCTCATGATGTCAATCATCCAGAAGTTCAGATGAGTGCTGTCGCTCGAGCGTAGGGGTAGGAGATCTCTGTTCATTCGGCTAGGCTAGACTTACACCTTTCACTTTTTTAAGAAATTACACCTTTTCTTTGGTTCTTTTTGTTGTGTGTATATAAATCAATTCTTTCGGCAGTGAGCATATGCTTCTTGTTGCTTGTTGCCTGTCAACTATCCAAAGGATAGATTTCTTGTAGCCATGCTGTGTACATTTTTTTGTTAATTTGAGAAGAAACCGTACAGTAGTTAACTGTACATATTCAGGAACTGTGTTCTAGTTTGAAGATTCTGACACCGATCATACCGATTCCAAACAAGAGCTAACCTACAAGCATTACGTTTGTTGATGCACAAATGCACATCTGGATTTCTGGAACCACCATACGGTTTTTGCCATGTTATCAGGTTTCTATTCTAATGAGAGAGGAACCGGGAAAATACAAATTCAGAAATCAAACAAACTGTAGTGCCACGTTATCATTGGTTCAAGGCTCTATTTGATCCAATTAAATTTAGAAACTGATCCTGTTGGGGCCGGAACCGGAACTAAACCAGCGCATACACGCTATGATGGTTAGTAGCATGACAACAAGACTTAGAAACAGATCCAAGTGTCCATGAAACAGGGGAATCTAAGGCACCCAGCAAGGCCACCTGCATCAGCCAAATTACCCAAAAGTCCGAATTGATGGAAATAGTTAGTTAATATATTCATATGACAACACCACCTCACGTCTAGGTTATTTTAGTTCTTAGCGTGGGTTCATTGTAGGTGGCAGAATTTTAATATTGCATGAGCAGTGTCTTGAATTTGAAACAAATACAAGTATCCATGAAACAGGGGAACCTAAGCCACTTGGGTTCAAGTCTCCTGGAGTAATGACAAGTACATCATGGTTTAACAACATATCAGGTTGACCGAAGGTCACTTTTATAGACACTAACACAATGCCCGTGCGTTGCAACGGGTCTAAATAAAAAAAAGACTCACAAACATGGAAAACAATTTTATATACTCCCTCAGATCCATAAAAAGTGTCGTCCACTTAGTACAAAGTTTGTACTAACTTAGTACAAAATAAGCGACACTTTTTATGGATCGGAGAGAGTTATTTATATCATTAAAACATCATAGGTTATATCATATTTTTTTGTATACCCTTAGAAATAGAAAAGGTACAAGTAGTCTGCCACCTGAATTTCCTCTAACGATCTTGATCCCCTTGATACTTACTGTTCTTGAGCAGGGTTTGACTGTAGATGTCGGCACCACAGACATTTACTCGATGCACCAAACTCAACTGGCGCATTTGAGAAATATCTATTGTGCGCCGATTAGCTGAATACCAAAACGCAGACACCGTCTTGATGCAAGGAGCAATTCTGGCGTACATGAATAACCGTCGCTGAACAACATTCAAGATAGTACCGGATGAAGACTAAACGATGCAGACACTTGGTTGATGCAAGAAGGTTACATACGGCATGCTTGAAGACTCAAGACGTAGATTCTATCTCAAAAATCAGAGCTGATCGAGGGCACATGAAGACTTGAAACTGACGAGGTTGAAGAATGTTGTGTTCTTGTTATAACATTGAGTATCATATGTAAAACCATACTATCAAAAGGGATTTGATTTTTTAAGGATAAAAGTGAAACTTTTTTCGTACTCATTCATTCTCACATTCCTAAAACAGGTTTTTTTTTTGTAAATTTCTTAAAGAAATCATTATCTTTATCTAGCTTAAGACCCCACTCTGAACAGATGGTTAAAGAAGGTTACGGACAAACAAAACCCGTGTTGGGTCTAGCGCCTTATGTTGTAGAAACTAATTCTGATTAGTTATATGTTCATGGCCATTAATGAAGCTCTAGATGTATGTTGTCTTCTTACAACATCATCAAGTTGAAGAAACTAGAACCAATCTGCTTGGATGGCTTGAGACACTCCATTGAACAAAGTATATGTCGAAACCTAGTAAACCTAGCACTAGTAGAAAAAGGCTTATAGGTGATGTGGTTACCTCTGGCGCACTAGCCTCCGGTGCGCCACTAGTAATTTACCCGTGGCGCACCAGGGCACATGCGTCACGGGTATGGATTTACTAGTGGCGCATCTTTATCTACGTGCGTCACTAGTAAATGTGGTTTGACTTGGTTCGTCCAGGTACCGAATACTGGTGGCGCACCTATTTGTGATCCGTCACGAGTATTGTCGTAGCAATGGCGCAGAACAACTAGATGCGTCTCTAGTATTTCCCAGATTTGTGTACGGTAGCAAAGCCCTCCGTGACCTTATCCTCATCGCGAGTGTATAGCAGCCACATAGCGCATCAGGACCTTATCCTTCCGTTTGCGAGGAGTGAGGCCAAAGAGCGAAGCCCCCCTGGTGGTGACGGCCGAGCAGGCCACGGTGCGCGGCCGCGAAGCCCCCCGCGCGCGTCCTCGTCATGGAGCCGACCCAGCGGAGCGGCCGAGCAGGTGACGGGCAGCCCCGACCACGGGCACGAAGCCCCCCGCGTCTCGTCCACGAGCTCGCCGCCGTCCGGGAATCCGAGGCCCCTCCGCGGCTGCCTTGGGAAAAGGAAGGGCGTGAGTGCGGGAGGCGGTGCGGCCGAGCAGGAGGTCCCCGTGGTTCACGGCCACACGGAGGCGCGGCCCATCGTCGAATCCTCTCCGCCGGAGCCGACCTGAGCAGGAGCTCCATGGGGCAGGGCTTCGACTTGGCGCAGCTTTGGGTGGTGACCAGGAGCGGCAGGGGCGGCATGGTCATCGGCTCGTCGGTGCATCCCAGAGGGGATGGCTGGACAGTATGTCGGGGCGGCGGTCCCGGGCATGGTGTGGCGGCCGTGGTCTGCGGGCAGTGATCCTGTGTAGCTCGGGCTGCAGGCAGTTGTGCCGTGCGGCGTTGCAGCTCGAGCTCGAGCGGTGGTATGTCGGGGTGGCGGCCCCGGAAGGTGGTGTCGGAGGAGTATGCAGGGCATGCTGGAGAGTTGGATGTCGGGGCGGCGACCCCGAGAGCTTCGTTGCTTCGAGGGTTTTGACCTTGTGTCGTGTGGGCGACGAGGTTGCTCTTGACGTTGGTCGCCGGCGTGTTTGTAGGCGTCGAAGTTGCAGCGACCGTGGGGCTTAGTGTCAGGTGTTCGCGTTGCGCGGTGGTGTTCCAATCCTAGTGTAGCTAGGTTGTGTGACCGTGGAGTGTGAGTGGTTTTGTCGGTTCCCATCAATTAACCGTGCATTGTTTGGGGTTTGGGTCCGGTTTCCCTTTCTAAACCGGATCAATTCTTTTCTTCTATAATGCAATGCGGGAACTCCACGCCCTCTGACGAGGTTCGTAAAAAAAATGATTTCCCTCTCCTTTCCGTCTCTTGTCGACTTAGATCCACTGCCGCGTCTTCTTCTCCGGTGGCCACGGGCGAGGCTCGGGAGGAGAGGAGGCCGGCGACGGCAATGAGCACCATCTCCTGCGGTCTCATGATGGGGATCGTCTCCACTACCTCCGACCTCGTCCGGGACTTCAAGACGGGGTACCTCACCCTGACCTCCCTGCGCGCCATGTTCGTGAGCCAGGTCGTGGGCACCGGCCTCGGCTGCATCATCTCCCCCATCATCTCCACACAATCTGCCTGGCCAAGGAGAACCGACCGCGTGCCTTGTAGGCCAGCGCCGTGGCGGCGCTCACCCGGCGAGTGGCGGAAGCCGACAACGCCACCTCTCGAGGAGCAGCAAGGGCGTGACAGACCGGGACAGGGTGATCCAGTGCTGACGTCAGCGAATTTTTTAAAATTCTAAATCTATAGCCGTGGCGCATCAAAGCTAGTGCGCCACTAGTATATGCAGATACCCGTGGCGCATCAAAATGGTGCGCCAGTGGTAAATATTACCAGTGACGTGGTAGCAGTGGCGCACCATGGTGCGCCACTGGTAGGCAAAAGTGGTGCGCCACGGGTAGGGGTTTTCCTACTAGTGTAGTAAAGCTGGGTTTTTTTTTAGTCAGGGCCTCATGGCCACTATTGACAACCCTTTTTGGTTGACTCCGTCATGCATAAAACCTCAATTGAGGACATCTTCGTTCATGATCAAGCACACTCGAAGACTAGCCGCTACATCTGTTTGTAGACAACCACCTTTACATGACGGCTAAATCTCCCAATGATACGTGTCAAACGTATTTATAATTTTTGATTTTTCCATGCTTGTTTCATATCATTATTACATGTTTCTACTATAATTACTTGTGATTTTGGGGCATTTTATTGTACTAACCTATTAACAAGATGTCGAGTGCTAGTTCTCTGTTTTCTGTTGTTTTGTATTTCAGAAAATCCTCTTCGAGAAAACTCATCGGAATTGAATGAAAATTTACGGGAATTATTTTTGCAACGAAACGAAGACGGAGTCCAAAGGGCGGTGTGAGGGGCAACCCACAGGACAGGGGCGACCTGTGGCCACGGCCCAGGGTCCACCCACGGGTGGGACCTGCCCCTGGCCGTGGTGCACCCTCTCGCACCCCTCCGACGTCTATAAAATCCCAAAAACAAAAGGGCGAGGAATATTTTTCATAGAAACGCTCCCGAAGCTGCCACCATCTTCAACCCTAATTCGGGAGGGTTCCGAAACTCTTCCCGGCACCCTGCAGGAGGGGAGATTGATCCCGAAGGCTTCTTCATCTACATGGCCGCCGCCGGGATGATGTGTGAGTAGTCCCCCTTGGACTATGGGTCCATAGCAGTAGCTAGTATGGTGTCTCTCTCTTTGTGCTTTCATGCCTATGATCTCGTGAGTTGCCCTACATGATCGAGATCGATATTATGTAATGCTACATGTTGTGTTTGTTGGGATCCCATGAATTGTGAAGTTGTGATAAGATTATCCATGATATCTTTATGTGTTATTTATGCTCTATCGTTGGGGCAAAGTGAATTGTTTGAGTGTGTGCAGGTCCGCACTTGACGATGCTCAAGCGCTAGACATTGTTGTTGGGTACCTCGTTGTTGATTTTCAAGTCCTAATGATTCGATAACCTTGGTTCTTAGCTGAGGGAAAAACTTCGTGCTCGCTACATCAACTTAGTTGCTCAAGAGGAGCAAGTTGATGTTAATTTTGTTAAAAATAATTTCAACAACAGTGCTTATAGGAACAACTTTGGTAATAATAATTATAAACTTTACCCTCCAAGTAATGGTAATCCTTATGGCAATTCTTATGGTAATTCTTACAACAATAATAGAGGTGTGTCCTCTGATCTTGAAAGTATGCTTAAAGAATTTATCACCTCACAAAAGTCTTTCAATAATATAGTTGAAGAGAAGCTTGAGAAACTTGATAATCTTGTTGCTAAAGTTGATAATCTCTCTCATGAAGTTGATTTTCTTAAAATAATTTTTTTACCTCATGATGTTAAGAAACATAAAACTTTAAATGACATACAAATTACAATTGATAACAATATAGGAATGTTAGCTGAATTACATGCTAGGTGGGAAAGAGAAGAAAGAGAAGCTGAAATTGCTGAAATTAGTAAGGTTACTAATGTGTGCACCATTTACACTAATGAAGATATTAAAATGATAAATGCTCAAGATTCATCTACAGCACCTAAGTATGCTAATGGTAAAAGAATTGGAGTTGGGAAAATTTCCACCATACCCCTAAAGAACCCAAAACTTTCAGTCAACACTAAAATTGTTGTTGATAAAAATGCTGAAATAAGTTTTGGTGATATGGTTCCCTTAGGTGATAATGCTCCTGTTATTTTTGATGCAATGATCTTGATTTTGATAATTGAAACCTTACTGAAGTTATAAAGTTTTTACAAAAGCTTGCTAAAACACCTAATGCTAGTAAAATGAACTTGGCTTTTACTAAGCATATTACTAATGCTCTCATTGAAGTGAAGGAAGAAAGGCTTAAATGTGAATTATCTATTTCTAGGAAATTAGAGAATTCTTGGGAACCTACCACTAAGATGAAAGTTAATGATTTTGAGTGTAATGCTTTGTGTGATCTTGGTTCTAGTATCTCCATTATGCCAAAAAAAGTTATATGATGCTCTTGATCTTGGACCACTAGAAGATTGTGATTTGAATGTGAATTTTCTTGATGCCACTTCGCATACAACTTTAGGTAAAAAAGATGATGTTCTCATTTTGGTTAATGGTAATTATGTTCCAGTTGATTTTATTATTATGGACCTTGACTTTAATCTTCCTTGTCCAATTTTTTGGGGGAGACCTTTTCTTAAACTGTAGGTGCTATTATTGATATGAGAGTGGGCAATATCCAATTTAAATTCCCACTGAAAATGGGATGGAACATTTCCCCAGGAAGAGGATAAAGAAATCTTTTGATTCCATTTCTAAGCCAAAGAGTGGTTTTGAATTGGGCACTATTGATAAAACTTGAATTTGCCATTTTTGCCTAGCTAAAAGGCGTTAAAGAAAAGCGCTTATGGGAGGCAACCCATTTTTACCTTCTGTTTCTTTTTGGTTTTTTCATGTTTTGGGTGATGTTACCTCTATAACAACTCCCTTGTATCTTTTTGTTTGGTTTTTGGTGCCAAGAATAGCCCCTAAAAAGAGGAAAACTAATTTGTGAGTTTGCTGTCCAGAAACAGATTTCTTTTCTTCACTGTTCGAAAATCCATAAAATCACAATACGTCATCTGTGGCTGCAAATTTGTGTCAGCAAGCAGCAGGGTTTTATCTACCTTTATTTAGTTTTAAGTTTTCTGATTTGAGGTCCATAAGTACCCCGAAAAAATTCATTTTTACAGTCTGTTCTGTTTTTGACAGATTCTATCTTTAGTTTTGCATTGCTTCTTTTACGGGTAAAGTGAAGTTCTTTTGAGGTCAAGAGCTTTACTTAGACCTTTGTGACAGTAGCTAATGTTTTTAAAAATAAGTTCATGACTTGTGCTTTGGAACTGAAGTAAGATATTGTTTTTGTGGACTAACCCCTCTAATGAAGTTGCTATAAGTTTTGCGTGAAGGAAGTTTTCAAGTATCCAGGTGCGAGGTGATGAATGAAGATCAAGAAGGGGTAAAAGTTTAAGCTTGGGGAGGCTCTCCATGGACCCTCCTCTAAAATATTCAAGAAGACACAAGGGTCTAAGCTTGGGGATGCCCAAGTCATCCCCTTCTTCATCAACAATCATCGATTTTACTCGTGGTACTATATTTTTATTCCTTCACACATTATGTGTTGTTCTTGGAGCGTCAGTTGTTTTTACTTTCAGTTTGTTTGTGTTTTGTTTTATGGTCTTTGCAATAAATTGGATCCTTGCATGCTTGTTTGGGAGAGAGACACGCTCCGTTTTTTCATTAGACACTCTTGTTCTTCACTTATATGTGTTGAGTGTTTAGCTTTTATTATTGTTGCTTCTAGCTCTTGTTTTTCACGCATCTCTTGTTCGGAGCTGTTAGCTTTTGTAGTTAGGAAGTTTTCTCTTGTGGTTTCACCCTTTTAGTTTTGTTTCAAATAGGTTGATTGGTGTTTGGTTGAATGGAAATTATCATGTAGGAAGTGAGAAAAGTGCTTGCATAATCTTGTAGATCATTGTCTTTGAATATTTGACACTTTTCAATTGTTTAGAGATATGAAATAGATTTAATGCTTAAACTTGTGGAACATCTAGTAAGAATAGATTAGTAAAGAATTGCCTTGAAGCTTTACAATTATGATGTTTGTCCTGCTTGGTAGCTTTCAAAGTCTAGATATTCTTTTTGCCAAGAGTTGGTTTGGCCAACAAGGTAGACGGTGTGAAGTCTAGTGGTTTTGCTTAATGTATATCATGTAGTCATCCTTGACCAAGTTGATGTTATGTGTTTGCTTGATATCTTGCTAAGCCCAAAAATTTCGTACTGAGAGGGAATACTTCTCGTGCATCCAAATCCCTAAGCCAAATATCTTTGCCATTTGTGTCCACCATACCTACCTACATGTGATATTTCCTTGACACTCAAAGTAAAATTTTCATGTGCTATCTTTAAATGTTCAAAAATTTCCCTTTTGTGTCTCTATTTTTAAGCTCATGAGAAAACATTGAAAGACAAGCTAGATATATTTTGTGACAAGCAAGGCCATTTTCTCCCCCTTTCACCCGATGAGGATGGATTACATGCTCGCTTGAATTTGCCAAGAGCTGGCTTAAGCAAAATATAAATATAACCCACCATTCTCCTCCGCACAGTGCAAACCTAAGAAATCAGTCAAACATTGGTTATTGGTGAAACAAAGAAGAATGAGGAGTGACCTCATTCCTCTAATTACCAGCCACTCTCAAAAGTCTAAAAGCCTTGCTTGTTACAGAGGACTAACTACCTTCTCTTCTGTGGATTCGTTGACGAAAGCATGCATATCTCAAAAATGTTTTACTTCTGTATCTAAAAAAATTCAAAAAGCTCTAGCACATGACTAATCCCTGCTTCCCTCTGCAAAGGGCCTTTCTTTTACTTTTATGTTGAGTTAGTTTTCCTCTTTAGTCTTTACCTCTCAAGCAATCACTTGGTGTAAACTTTGGTTCAAGTTTTACTTCATGTTATCTTTGTGTCTAACCATGAAAACTTTGTGTTGACCTTATCTTGAGATAAATATGTTGCAAGTTGAAGCTTTATGCTGAAAACTTAAACCTTCCTTTGTGTTGGCCAAACCCCTGTGTCAAAACAATATTGCTTTGTGAGATATCAATCATTGTCAGGTGCTATACTTTTAGATCTTTAAAGTACTCTTTCTAATAAATTCTTGCTTAGATGTTGCACCTGGTTAATCATTGTTTGTTTCATTCAATAAACCTTTGTTTGGATCATTGCATTTAGTTTATATGCTTTACATGATTACTTGATCAAGATTGTGTTGGTGGCATGTCACTTCAAAATTATTCAGTTATCATTTACCTACTCGAGGACGAGTAGGAATTAAGCTTGGGGATGCTGATACGTCCCAGACATATCTATAATTTTTTATGTTCCATGTTTGATTATATATCAGTGCCACATGTTTTTATAATGTTTTTATATCATTTTGGCATAATTTATGGAACTAACCTATTAACAAGATGCCCAGTGCCAGTTCCTATTTTCTGCTGTCTTTTTTGTTTCAGAAAAGTTGTTCGGGGAAGTTTATCGGAATGAGCTGCCAATTTACAGGAATTATTTCCAAGCAGAAACAAAGATGGAGCCAGAAGGACCACTGCAGGGGGCCCCACAGCAGCCAGGCGCGGCCCAGCCCTTGGCCGCGCCTGGGGCCCACGTCGCCACCTCCGTCATCGTCTCGTGTCAGCCTTTTGCCTATAAATTCCTTTCGATGCGGAAACCCTCGATACCCGATCATACTCTCCAGAAAACATCCGAGGCTGCTGCCATCGTCAACCCTAGATCGGGAGTGTTGGGGTTATGCTGAACAGGTACCCTTATGAAGGAGACTAAAGCCAGCGTACCAGGGTGGCCCATAGTGGTGGCAAGCCGAATTCCGGCTTACCGGGCGACCCAGTACGATGAAGCGCAGGAGGCCCATCCGGCTAAGGGAAGGTTCCAGAAGCCGGCCCGCACTAAGGATGACTTAGCCCACAAGGCGGGGCCCAAGCCAGATTAGAGTAGAACTCTGTGACTTAGTCGGTTAGGTTTCCTCCTGTAAGCCCTAGGTCCGAACGCCTTTGTAAGCCGGCCTATGGGACGCCTCAGGGCAAGCTCTAACACACCTTTCATTGTAATTGGCGCACATTGCCTTATAGTGAATTATAGTAGCACGTAGGTTTTCGCCACCGTAGCGAGATCCGAAGCTGGGTAAAACCTTTGTCATCTCGTCACCGGAATACCCCACGTCTCCAAAACCCCTCTCTCTACCTAGCTCGATGGCACCCCTGCCGCGGCTAGATTCGACAATACCACGACAGTTGGCGCCCACCGTGGGGCAAGAGATGTCCGGGGTTACGTTCCGGCCAGGATCTACTGGCGGCGTCGGCGACACCATCGCGGTCGGCTTGGTGAGCTACTTCGACGAGACAGGAGCTGGCCATGTCTTCAACGACGGCTTTTGGACGCCGGCAAAGGAGGATCCCGCCGGTTGGTCCACGGTCTCCGTCGGCGGCTTCGACATCTTCGTCGGCTTCACCGCCCAGGCTTTGGATGATCTCGGCTTCACCTCGAGCATGCCCGCCACCCACCCCAGCAACTTCGACGACGGGTCGGATCTGGACTCTGAGGAGATTCTCGATCTGGATCTAGCTTTCGACACTGACGATGAAGATTCTGAAGATGACGCAAGTTCCACCATGGCGGTGCCGGACTTCCACTTCGTTGGCATCTTAGGAGAATCCGGCTCTAACGAGTCGATGACAGAACCTGAGTCTATCCTTCCTGCTTTGCAGGCCGGGGCTGATTCAGAAGCCGGATCTGGGGACACTGCCCATATGGAGCAGAGCCTCGAATCTGAAGGAGAATCCAACGATTTTAGTCGGAAAGTTGCATCCTGTTTAGGACGCCCAGTCGAGGTCTTAATGGGTGACGTCTCTGATCCAAAGATGACCCCAATACCTCGAAAACCGCTAATGGCGAAGAAAGAACTCCAGAAGCCGGAAATCAAAGGGTGGACTTTGAGCCACCACTGGCTCCAATGAAGGAAACTGGTAGATTGCCGACTGCAGGAGACGACATTAACGCTACGGCCGGCAAAGCAACAGAGAAGGAGCACGAAGAAAGGATGGCAAAGTACAAGCAACTGCTAACTCCACTTCCTCCTAACGCATCGCTAGCCGACATTGAAAAGCGCCCAGATAGCAGAGCGCGAAGTTGAGATCACAAACAAGGAAGCGGAGTTCATCCGGAAGCAGAGAGAAAAGGGGGACGACGATGTTTTCCATCCGGCTCGCGACAAGAATCTGCACAAGAGGTTGGATTTCCGCAGCAAGTGGGAAGCCGACCATGTTAATTCAGTCTGGAGAAAGTACCACCACCGACGTGACCCGGTGACTAATTTGTGTTACTTAAACACCCCAGCCAAAAACATGGAGGCAGCCCAGGAGGTCATGTTCGACAAATCGTTGGACCGTGACGCTCGCCTCAAATATTCGGCTTATCTACTGGAGGTTGCACAGTAGCAGCAAAACGACTCGCAAGTAAAGTCTGGACGGCTTGTTGACGATTCTCGTCTTTGCAACTCGACAACCAAGAAGCCGATGGCTGCTGCACCTGCAGACCCAGACGATGATCCTACCGGCTCAAGCAGCCACAACAAAGGTGGCGGCAAGGACCCAAAGGACAAGCAGCCTAGAGGTGCGGAATCCCGGATAGGTTCCTCACGCCATCGTGATGCTGGCAAAAGCCGGGAGGGACATCAAAGCCGGGAACAAAGGGAGGACCCTCGTAAGGAAAAGGCGGCGCCACCCCGTCAGGAGCGATGACGTGAGGGGGAATATCCACCCCGAAGGGAGGATAACAGAGATCATATGCCACCTCCACCGCCGCCTCTACCGCGCAAAGAGGGAGATAACCCTTCCAAGTACATACCCCCTCCACGACGGCAAAGGACTCCAAGCCCTCCGCGTAACGCGAGTCGGGTGAGCCAAAGCCGTTACAGGGAAGAACCAAGGCAAGGAAAGTCAGTTGATAAACCGCCATCAGCCAATGATGTTCGAAGCCTAATCGAGGAGAGGAAGTCGGCCAGAGATGCCCAATACCTCGGCCCCAAGTCTTTTGGCAGAGAAATCAGAGAGCAAATCCTACCTCCCACTTTGTCGAACGTAACAAAGATGGTGGAGAAGTACAGTGGTACGGCTAATCCTGAGACCTGGCTCTCAGATTATGTCAGTGCCTGCGACATATATCAAGGCAGCGCCGACTCCGCAGTGCGATTCTTGCCCCTGACGTTAACCGGGACGGCATGTATGTGGATTGAAGGTTTGCTGGAAAGGACAGTTCATACCTGGAGTGACATGAAGCGCGTCTTTATTCAGCACTTCCAGGGCACGTATAAGCGCCCCAAGTCGATTTCCGACTTATAGCGGTGTGTGCAGCAAAAGAACGAGTCCAGCCGTGAATTCGTTTCACGATGGAGTGAAATCAAAAACGCATGCGAGGGCGTCTCAGAAACTCAGGCAATCCATGCCTTCAAGCAATCTCTGAGGAAAGGAACAACTTTTCGCTTCATGATCTACAGCGACGAGTCGGAAACTTTGGGGGGCTTACTCGTTTGTGCTAACAAGTACGCCGCTGCTGACGATGACAACAGGGAAGACGGTGAAACTCGCCGGCGCGAGTCCGGGAAAAAGAAGGTTGAAGACCAAGCCGGGCCTTCTCACGAAGTTGCTGCCACCTTTGGTAAGGGCGGCTCAAGCAATAGCAAGTGGCAGGAAAAAAAGTCGGCAAACAACCGATCATCCCGACTGCCAGCGGTGAAGTATGACGACATCAAGCACAACCCCTGTGTTCATCATCTGAGGCCGGATGGGACGAGCTCCCACACGCTCCAGCAATGTCACATCAATCGGGACATCGCCAAGGACCCCAAAGCCGGCAAGTAAAAAAACAAGCACAAGTCCAGGAAGGACGACAAAGAGAAGGAGGACGCTGCTTCAGAGTCGGATGACGCGGTCTCGAAAGAAGGAAAAGGCAGCAAATTCCCTAAGCATGCCGAAAGTCTCATCGTCAATCTGGCAACAGATTCCTCTCGCAAGGAAAATGCGGCTTGGCGAGAACTCAATGGTACGGTGCCTGCGGTGCCTCAGTACTTGGATTGGTTCGACATTCCCATCACTTGGGATCGCAGCGATCACCCGGACATAGTTCCTTCAATGCGCATCTACGCTTTGGTCGTCAGCCCTATAGTCGACAAATACAAGTTGACAAAGGTGCTCATGGACGGGGGAAGTAGCATCAACATACTCTACGCCGCAACATTGAAGAGAATGCGTCTCTCCGAGTCGCAACTCAGCCACAGCAATGTGAAGTTTCATGGCATTGTGTCGGGACGACAAGCCTCCTCAATGGGAAGGATCACTCTGAAGGTCACTTTTGGCGGCACGGATAATTTCCGGACGGAAGATGTCTCTTTTGAGGTGGTTCCCTTTAAAAGTGCATACCATGCAATCTTTGGACGTTCGGCTTTCGCCAAATTCATGGTTCGGCCCTGCTACATCTATAGCAAGCTGAAAATGCCGGGACCCAATGGGATCATCACAGTCAAGGGAGACTTCAAGAAAGCAAAGGAGTGTGAAGCCCTAATGATGTCCATGCTGAAGAAGAAATCTATAAGGAAGAATTGGAGGATCTCAAGAAGACAATGAGTCCCGATGAGATGCCGGCAACTGAAAAGCCGTCCTCTAAAGATGACTCGAGCTTCAAGCCGAAGGATGACACCAAGAAAATCAAGCTCTCAAAGGACGATCTGACAAAGGAAGCCATCATCGGTGCCGGCCTTGACGACCAATAGGAAGGCGAGCTCGTCAAGTTTCTCCGTGAGAACCGGGACACCTTTGCTTGGTCACCATCCGACAGGCCAGGTGTCCCGAGGAAACTTGCCGAGCACTCCTTAAAAGTCAATAAGGACGCTAAGCCGGTCAAACAAGGCCTCCGACGGCTCGGAACTGAGAAGCGCAAGGCGGTTGGAAAAGAGATCCTAAGGCTCACTGCCGCCAAGTTCATCCGTGAAGTTGTCCACACTGATTGGTTGGCAAATCCTGTGCTTGTTCCAAAGAAAAACACCTCTGAGCTACGTATGTGCATTGATTTCACTGGCTTAAATAAAGCCTGTCCTAAAGATCCGTTCGCCTTACCGCGTATCGATCAGGTCATTGATTCAACTGCCGGCTCAGAGATGCTATGTTTTCTGGACGCTTATTCGGGTTACCATCAGATTAAGATGAAGGAGTCAGATCAAGTCAAGACATCCTTCACCATGCCATATGGCAATTACTGCTATGTCACAATGCCTTTCGGCTTAAAGAACGTCGGTGCTACTTACCAAAGGTGTATGCAGCGGTGTTTGGACAAGCAAATCGGCCGCAATGTTCACGTCTACGTCGACGACATAGCGGTCATGTCGAAGAAGTGCGGCGATCTTATCGCCGATCTGTCGGAAACCTTTGCAAATCTAAGGAAGTACCAGATGAAGCTTAATTCGACAAAATGCGTCTTCGGAGTACCCGCAGGCAAGCTTCCGGGCTTCATTGTTTCTCAGAGAGGAATCGAAGTTAACCCGGAAAAGATAAAGGTGATTCAGAACAACGAGAGGCCGACTTGTTTGAAGGACATACAACGGCTTACGGGTTCCGCCGCGGCTGTAAGCCGATTCATTAGCCAGCTCGGTGACAAAGCATTGCCATTATACAAGCTCCTCAAGAAGTCGGACAATTTTGTTTGGACAGAGGAAGCAGAGGTAGCTTTGGCACAGCTGAAGTATACATTGACACATGCTCCAATCTTGGCGGCTCCAAGGGAAAAAGAGCCGCTTCTCCTCTACATGCCGGCCACGAATTTCGTGATAAGTGCCTTCATTGTAGTGGAGCGCCTGGAGGAAGGGAAGCAATGGCCAGATCAGCGTGCTGTCTATTTCATTAGGAGGTGTTCTCAGATTCAAAGCAGCGCTACCCTCACTACCAGAAGTTAGCCTATGGTGTATTCTTTGCCGCCAGAAAGCTACGGCATTACTTCCAGGATCACACAATCATGGTGGTCAGCAAAGCTCCATTGAAGGATATCATCAACAATGCCGACGCAACGGGCCGAGTCGCCAAATGGGGCATCGAGTTAGCAGCTTTTGACATCCAGTATAAGCCGAGGACCACCATCAAATCTCAAGTTCTAGCCGACTTTGTTGCAGACTGGACAGAGGCGATGGAGAGCACACCTTTGCCGGATTCTCAATACTGGATAATGCACTTTGATGGCTCAAAGATGAAGGAAGGCTCGGGGGCTGGAGTAGTGCTAAAATCGCCTAAGGGTGACAAGCTCAGTTATGTCCTCCGAATCCACTTCAACGCCACTAACAATGTAGCAGAGTATGAGGCTCTCCTCCATGGCCTTCATATGGCTAAGGAGTTGGGAGTGAAACGCATCCTCTGCTATGGCGACTCGGATCTTGTTGTACAGCAACTTGATGGATGCTGGGACACGAAAAGTCCCACAATGGCGGAATACAGGAGAACAGTCGATGAATTCGGCAGATGCTTTGCCGGCTTAGAGGTCCGACATATCTCCCGAGATGACAATGAAGCTGCTGATGCCTTGGCTAGAATAGGCTCCAGGCAAAAGGCAGTGCCCCCAGATGTATTTCTTCATCATCTACATAAGCCGTCCATCAAAGGAGGCAATGAAGACTACCCCTTGTCGGCAGAATCAGTTCATGTATGTTTGGTAACCCCAGATTGGACCACGCCATACATAGATTTTCTGATTAATAAGAAACTGCCCAAGGATGACGAGGTGTTGAGCCGTCAAATTGAGCGACGAGCAAAGACGTACACGATTATTTACGGACAGCTTTACAAACGGAGCACATCCGGCATCTTCCAAAGATGCGTCTCTCCAGAAGAAGTGCGGCAAATCCTTGAGGAAATCCACTCCGACGAATGTGGGCATCACGTGGCGGCAAAGACGTTGGTCGCTAAGGCGTTTCGGCACGGATTCTTCTAGCTAACGGATAAGGAGGATGCTATCAACATCGTCAAGACGTGTGAAGGATGTCAACGCTACGCAAAGCAGGTTCATTTGCCGGCTCAGGAGCTCCGGACGATCCCTATAACTTGGCCATTCGCGATCTGGGGGATCGACATGGTGGGACCTTTCAAGACGGCAAGAGGAGGCTTAACTCATCTGCTAGTAGCGGTCGACAAATTCACAAAGTGGGTGGAGGCAAAGCCCATCAAGAAACTCGACGGTGCTACAGCTACAAAGTTCATCGTCGAGATAACAACTCAATTCGGCATACCGCATAGCATTATCACTGACAATGGCACAAACTTTGCCGTCGGTGAGCTATCGAAGTTTTGCAGCCGATCAAAAATCCAGCTCGACGTGGCATCGGTGGCACACCCGCAATCCAATGGACAGGTAGAGCGCACTAACGGCATTATTCTGCAAGGTATTAAGCCGAGGCTTGAAACCCCATTGCATCGAGCAGCCGACGCTTGGGTTGATGAATTGCCAGCGGTCTTATGGAGTATTCATACTACCACAAATAGATCGACCGGCTTCACCCCTTTCTTCCTGGTTTATGGTGCAGAAGCGGTACTCCCAACCGACATGATCCACGATTCGCCTCGAGTCACAGCCTACGTCGAAGAAGACGTCGAAGAAGCACGTCAAGATGGCTTAGACATCCTCGAAGAAGAAAGAGAGCTGGCTCTCCAATGATCCGCCATCTATCAGCAAGATCTACGTCGCTATCAAAGTCGTAGAGTGCGGAATCGATCTTTTCGAAAAGGTGACTTAGTGCTTCGGCTTGTGCAAAGCCGGCAACACAAATTATCCCCTCCATGGGAAGGACCTTTCGTTATCACCAAAGTTCTGGAAAATGGGTCATATTATCTCCTCAACTTAAGGGATTCAAAGAAAGATCCCAGGAAGAAAGGTCGTAAGAGGAAAAGACACGTAGATGACGACTTAGATGAGACGAAACGTCCGTGGAATATCGCTCAGCTACGTCCCTTTTACACTTAGCAAATTCTATTGTAACCATGTCAATGTGATCATGAAATAACAATTGGTTTCTCTCATGTGAAATTTGAGAATCTGTACCTTCTTTTATTTCCCAATGATCTTATTGTTATCATCTGTTTACCCAAAATTGCCTGTGTTGCTTGTTGGTGAACAGTCTTTCATATTGAATCCGCCTTAAGGTGATGAAAACACAATATTTTGCCAAATTAATGTTTGTCTGCTAGCTTTTTGCGCCGGGTTGCTTCAAAGCGTTTCGGCACCGAAAGGCGGCACTTGTTCTGGGTCTAAACAGATTGGTCGCTACGTACCTTGTTACTCAGCAGGTTTGCTTCGCAATAGGTTTACCGACGCTTAAAGGCTAAGGTGTCAAGGCCAGAATAAACTGAGGCATAAAAATTGCAAGTTTTGCAAATAGAAAAGCTGATTACATACATCAAAAGACTTAGTTGTTTCTAGACATATAAATTGTTTAGACGGCTTTACATCGTGCAAACTACATTTTCAGGGATGGCCGGCTCAACGAGCAAGTTCGGCTCATGCAGATTTGTCCGCCTCTTCGCCCTCATCATCAGATTGGGTGGGAGTTGGCGGGCACGACACCTCCTTAAAGAATGTGGTCAGGGAAACCATGTTGGCGATTTTGCTGGCATAACCGGAGACGGAGTGCAAAATTTTCTTCCAGTCTTGGGTGTCCAGCGGAGAGCCATCCTCTTTCTCAAGGGGAAAGCCGAATGCAACACGCCAAGCCTCCGCCTCCGGGTAGTGTGCCATCATTAGGCCCAAAGCCGTCTTGGCACCTCCACGAGCGCTGGATCGAAGCCGATCTTCAAAGGCCGACGCTGCATCGTCCAGTTCAGTTGCCAAGCTTCCAAGGTCCGTCAGTGGCTCGGGGTTGCCGAGAAAGAATTTCTCGACAAGCTTCTTTCCCAAAGAAATGATCTTCGGGAGGAGCTCCCCTACTTCCAATATCCGGTCAAGCTGGTTTTCCGCTGTCAGTTCATGGCCATAACCCGCCGGAGCTGTAAAAGGCGAAGTTCATGTTATAAGATGGCTAAGATAGAAAGCAGTGAATTTGAGGTTTTAAGTAACTTACTCAATGTCTGATTGTCAATTGCCACCGATTCATCAAGGCGCTTGTCAAGCCGGTCCTGGACTTCACGAAAGGCATCTTTGTGATTCTGCCTCTCCATCTCCAGGATTTGTTCGGCTTGCGCAAGGCTCTTCTTGGCTGTCTCTAGCTCCGTCGACATTGATTGGTTAAGCTTTTTTAGCTCAATGTGTTTCGTCGCGGAGCCGGTCGAGGATGCCGGCGCTCTCAGCAAACTCCTTGGCTTTTATAATGGCATCTGCAAGACAAAATGTCAGCAGTATAAAAATAAGCGTCATACAAAGTTAAGTTTTCGGCATTCGTACCTTGGTACTGAACGTGATCCGCCTCGAAGCCGGCGATGATGGCGTCCTTGTTTGCCAGCTCTGTTTTTAGCCGGCGCATCACCAATTTTGCGATGGTTCTGCGTAAGGAGGTGCTAAAAGCCTAAAGCTATATTGAAGAGCAATACTGGCTACAGGATGGCATTTCATCGCTAGGGGGCTAAACATATGCATACGCATCATCTCGGACCACTATATCGGTTAGTTTGTAAAACTTAACCTGGCATAGTGCTCGGGGGCTACTGGGGAAGTCATTTACCTGGTAGTGTTCGCGGAGAAGCGTCATGCCGGCTTCAAAGCTTTCAGCAAAGTAATTTTTCTGATCTTCAAGGATCTCTATGACATCAAAGGTGTCATAGGCCTTGGTTTGGTCCGGCTCATCATCCCGGACAGTTGTTCCTTTCTTCCGGGGAAACCGAGGTGCACGCATGAACCGGCTCATGAACTCCGGCTTGATGCGCCCCTCATCATCGAAGGCCTCCGCCTTAATCAGAGGAAAGGTTTGGGCATCATTAGCCGGAGCTTCAGCCCTTGGTGGAGAAGAAGTTTCTGTCGTTTTCCCCGTCATCTCCGTCCATTGGGTGGGAGGTATAATCCCGGCTCTCCCGAGAATTGGACCTACCACCATGGTTCGGGGGGGAGCTCTCCTCCACCGGAGTTGGCTTCAAAGCCGAAGGAGTTGGGGGAGGAACGGCTGGAGAGGCCTTCTTACGTGTGGCGCATACCTTTTGCTTTAAGGTTGCGCCTTTCTTTATCCTGCAATGCCGAAGGGGTAAGAATGAAAAGATCCGGCAAAATTGCAAGAGCAAATAAGAGACGTGTTAAGCCGACTTACTTCTTGCTGGGGATGTTGAGCCCGGCAAGAGCGTCGTCATCCTCGGATGACTTAACGCCAATCGTGGTAGACTGGCTTTTCCTCTTTCGGCTCTCTGCAGTAGTCGAAGAAAAGGAGATGGGTCGCGTGGGCGCCTTGCTGGACGATGATTTGTCAGCAGGACGAGCGGCAGAAACTCCGGGAATCTGACATATTGCATGTTAATCTGTTAAAGGCAAAATCGAATCCTTCAAAGAATTGAACTTTGGTTCGACAAAGTACCTTTGGGGGAGGGTTGGATGCTATATACATTGGCAGCGATTCTTCATATTGCCGGCCTTCGCCAGGCCGGGCTTTGATAACCTTGTTGAAGCGAGCCTCAAAGAGGCCTTGCTCCAGGTCCTTTTTACTGATCCGCATGGGATCAGAGTCGCCCGTGTACTCGCATAAAAGCCGAGCACGATGTTGGAGGGGCTGGATCCGTCTGTCCATCCAGCAAATTATTGTGTCCTCCCCAGTTAGGGGAGGGGTGCCGGAGGTCAGCTCTATGATTCTGGCCTTGATGGCGGCAAGCTCTGCCGACATTCTTGTTGCCGGCTTCTTCTTCCACGAAGGGAGTTCTGTTGCGGCCCTATCTTCAAAAGGAGCAAGACCCTGCAGCCTGTTTGGAGGCGCTACATCCTTGCAATAGAAGAAGGTGGACGCCCACCCCTTAGCCGAATCCACGATTGGCACCTGAGGGTACCAATCTATGTCCCGGCGGCAATTAAAGCTGATGGAGCCGGCACCTTGCAGTTCTTTCTGAACTGTCTGCCTCTTGACTCCGAAGCAGTACTCAAAGAAGTCTAACCTAGGAGCTAATCCTAAGTAGCCTTCGAACAACGCTACGAAGCCGGATATGTAGAGGAGGCTATTGGGGGTGATGTTATGAAGCTGGAGACCATAATGGTCCAGTATCTCGATCAAGAAAGCCGAGGGAGGCAAAGAGAACCCCCTGACAACGTGAGAAGAAAGAAGTACCCGTTCATCCTTGATTGGAGTTGGCGCCAACTCCGAAGACGGAAGAATGGCCCCATCAGCCATCATTCCCGTCAGCTCGACATCATCCACCACCGAGCAACCCCAGTTGTGGTTCGGGTTGTTGGCGGCGCCTTCATTGTCGCCGACTTCCTCCTCCTCTTCTTCTTCAGTGGCCCGGGCCTCTTCGGCCATTTCGGCGGCGGCTGCGGAAGCCGAAGCAACCGTAGCCCCAGCTTCGGCTGCAGCTTTAGCTAGGGCAACCTCGTCACGCCCAGAGACTGTGGCGGAGGGGGCTGCCGGAGGGGGGGAAGAAGCAGCGGGAGCGGCAGATGGTGCGGAGCCGGCGGCCGCGGCGCCGGAGGCCAAGCCACCCACCGGCGGCGCGGAATCAAGAGGCGTAGCGTCGACCATAGGGGAGCTAGGAGTGCTGGATGCCATGGACGGAGGAGAGAAGAGCTTGAGATCGGAAGAGATGAGATTTGGAGGAGTTGGACGCTAGGGTTGCGAATGGAGAAGTAGCTGCGACATAGGCGAGGCGACCGGTATTTATAGCGGAACGCCGAGATACGTGCAACGGTCTGGAGCCGAGATTTCCGCCACGCGTCACGGGATCGAGCCGGTGGAGAAGTTTCCTTCCTTCCGACGCCTCGGTTCCAGCGCGGGAAAAACGGAAACTAACCCCTACATTCAAAGATGCCACTCCACTCACTCTGCCGGGTCTGACAAATCCATCAAATTGGCGGACGCGTGTCAAAGTATACTCAAGTGCTTTTCGGCATGAAGAGCCGACACACCGAAGTTGACAAGCCTGTTCGGCACAATTGCAGGTGTCTGGGAATGCTCCAAGACTGACGACGGATGAAGAATTTCCCGGACAACGCATTGCCGGAAGATTGAAGCCAGCCGTTGAAGTACTTGAAGCTTTCCGGGGGCTACAGTTGGGGTTATGCCGAACAGGTACCCTTACGAAGGTGACAAAAGCCAGCGTACCAGGGTGGCCCATAGTGGTGGTAAGCCGAATTCCGGCTTACCGGGCGGCCCAGTACGATGAAGCGCATGAGGCCCATCCGGCTAAGGGAAGGTTCCAAAAGCCGGCCCGCACTAAGGATGACTTAGCCCACAAGGCGGGGCCCAAGCCGGATTAGAGTAGAACTCTGTGACTTAGTTGGTTAGGTTTCCTCCTATAATCCCTAGGTCCGGACGCCTTTATAAGCCGGCCTATGGGACGCCTCAGGGCAAGCTCTAACACACCTTTCGTTGTAATTGGCGCACATTGCCTTATAGTGAATTATAGCAGCACGTAGGGTTTCGCCACCGTAGCGAGATCCGAAGCTGGGTAAACCCTTTGTCATCTTGTCGCCGGAATACCCCACGTCTCCGAAACCCCTCTCTCTACCTAGCTCGATGGCACCCCTGTCGCGGCTAGATTCGACAATACCATGACAGGGAGGGTTCTGAAGCTCTTCCCGGCACCCTGCCGGAGGGGGGAATCATCACCGGGGGCATCTACACCACCATGCCTGCCTCCGGACTGATGCGTGAGTAGTCCACCACGGGACTACGGGTCCATAGCAGTAGCTAGATGGTTGTCTCTTCTCCTTGTACTCCATTGTTTAGATCTTGTGAGCTGCCTATCATGATCAAGATCGTATCTGTAACTGCTACATGATGTGTTTGCATGGATCCGATGAATTGTGGAAATCATTACTCTTTTTCATCTATGTGTTATGTTTTATCTATGATCTTGCATGCTCTCCGATGCTAGTGGATGCTTTGGCCAAGTAATTGTTAGTATCTTCAGAGAGGGTATTTATGCTAGATAGTGGGTTCATGCCTTTGCGTGCTGAGTGCGATTGACAGAAACGCTTATGCTCATGAATGTGCTATTTTGACTAGGGAGAAAACATCGGTGTTATTTCCTTATGTTATTTACATTGCTTACATTATGCACTTTGCTTATTGCAATGATTTGTTGCTTGCAACTTAATACTTCTGGGTGACATGCTGGATAGCGATCTCAGGGTGGATTATTAGTCATAGATGCAGTTGGAT
>QRDG01001386.1:206769-352996 GCA_012064385.1 Puccinellia tenuiflora
TTATTAATGAAAAGTTTCTAGTATTGATAACTAGTATGTGTTAATCATTATTTGTTTAATGTCAACTATAGACAATTGAGTTTTGGATCACTTTATTGACTTCATGTGCTTTGCATTACTATCTTGATCAAGATTATGTTGGTAGCATGTCTCATTAAAAATTATTTGGTTATCATTTACCTACTCGAGGACGAGCAGGAATTAAGCTTGGGGATGCTGATACATGTCAAACGTATCTATAATTTTTGATTGATTCATGCTTGTTTCATATCATTATTACATGTTTTTACCATCATTACTTGTGATTTCGGGGCATTTTATTGTACTAACCTATTAACTAGATGCCTAGTGCCAGTTCAGAAAAAATCCTCTTCGGGAAAACTCCTCGGAATTGGACGGAAATTTACGGGAATTATTTTTGCAACGAAACGAAGACGGAGTCCGAAGGGCGGCCTGAGGGGCAACCCACATGCCAGGGGCGACCTTTGGCTGAGGCCCAGGATCCACCTCCGACGCCTATAAAATCCCAAAAACCATAAAAATAAAAGGGCGATGAATATTTTCCATAGAAACGCTCCTAAAGCCTCCCCTGGAAGGTTCTGAAGCTCTTCCCGGCACCCTATCGAGGGGAGATTGATCCGAAGCCCTCTTCATCGACATGGCCGCCACCGGGATGATGCGTGAGTAGTTCCTCTTGGACTATGGGTCCATATAAGTAGCTAGTATGGTCTCTCTCTCTCTCTCTTTGTGCTTTGATGCCTGTGATCTCGTGAGCTGCCCTACATGATCGAGATCGATATTATGTAATGCTACATGTTGTGTTTGTTGCGATCCGATGAATTGTGAAGTTATGGTCAGATTAGTCATGATATCTTTATGTGTTATTTATGCTCTTACATGCTCTCTGATGTGTGTGGTCACTTTGGCCAAGTGATTGCTTGTATCTCCAAGAGGGAGTATTTATGCTAGATGGTAGGTTCATGCCCCCTCCGTGCCTGTGCCCGAGTGATAGAAACGTGTAAGGACGAGGGTGTGTTGTTGGTACTAGGAGTAAAACAACAACGTTTATGTCTTCGTGATCATGAATATTGCTTACATCATGTATTGTGCTTAATGCATTTGTCTGTTGCTTGCAACTTCATGCCGATTGGTGACATGCTGGATAGTGATCGCTAGGTGGATTTTTAGCCATAGATGTAGTTGGATAACAGTCTATGTATAAATGACGTGAGGCCTACATGAATGCCACATATGAAATCTCTATAGCATAGCTAGATTAAGTTCGTGTAACAATTATGTCAATTGCCCAACTATAATTTGTTTACCCATCATGTTTGTATTTTGTCTTCAAGAGAGACACCACTAGTGAACCTATGGCCCCCGGTCCATCTTTTTTCATTTATCACAATCTCATTTATTTGCTTTCCACCACCACTTGCTCGCTGGTCCATTTTCATAAATTCCTTTTTTCCTCAATAAGATTTAATCCCTTTGTTTCCAGCGGACCGGGAAGATTGACAACCTTCCTGTCATTGGGGAAAAGTGAATTGTTTGAGTGTGTGCAGGTCCACACTTGACGATGATCAAGTGCCAGAGATTGTTGTTGGGTACCTCGTTGTTGATCTTCAATCCTACTAGTTTGATAACCTTAGTTCTTAACTGAGGGAAAAACTTGGTGCTCACTACATCCTACGCCTTCCTCTTGGGGCGACCACCGACGAATATTCACTACATCATTGTAGCCATCACCCAATGCCTATAAATAGAACCCAAGCCCTAGTGGGTAGGATTGGATACTTGGAGGACATATACATAATTATATGTTCATTTCATCTCAAGTTCCCCTCACTCTTTCTCGTTTCTATGCTTATCTATTGAGAGAGTGTGTGAGTAACTTTTTGAGCAAGCGATAGGAGTGTTTGAAAGTACATGGTTGCTCCCATGCATGGTTTTGGTAATTAATGACAATCTCTATGGACTAATATTTGCATTGCGCTATATTTGTAGGTGTCCATTAGCTTGCTTGTCTCCATTTGTTGGAGTCAAGGTCTTGCTTGTTCTCCATGTGTTGGAGTCGAGGTTTAGGGAAGAAGATCATTTGTTGATCAAGGCCAAGGTGTTCGTCATCAAGATAAAGGCCAAGTGAAGATATGCCGAAGAGAGCGTCTCCCATCTTGGTGTATGGGGGAGCCACATGTGAATCTTCACCAAGGGAAGCGCAATCGAGGAAGGTGGTGCGTCTTGAGGAGATGAAGATCGTCTTCATCGACCTCAAGTGTTTTTAAGCGCAAGGCAATGGTATGATCTTGATAGGGTTTCTATTTTACCGGTCTCATGATGTTTAGTGAGAGACCGGGTTATAGGATAGTTAACCGTACTATCAAGAGGGGCTCTCGACCGAGTAACTTGATCGTATCGTTCGTGGAGAGCTCAACCCTTTGCATCCTTGCATCTTTGAAATCATCTTTGTTGGTTCTTATTTGACTCTTATCGTGGTGTGGTCTTGGTTCTTGTCGTGCGTGTTATGACAAGGCTAAGATCACCAAAAACGGTTTGCATATGCGTCTTCATTTTTGCATCTTTGGTATTGGAGATTTTGCTGGTTCATCCTTTTGGAAGGTTTCACCTTTCCAACCCTTTGCAAAATCTCCTTTGCTAGTTTGCCATTTTCAAAGGTTGCTTTTGTCGTCCTCTTTCCAACAAAATTGGTTTTGCTTCATTCGGACTTCAATTGCAAAAGAAACGGTTTTTCGGTTTGCGAAAAAGAGCTTTTAAACTCTCTCATTTGGTTTTACAATATATTGTCGGACTATGATGTTTCTCTGCATAATCGTGTTGTGCTCATTGTGATGATTCCAACGAGTCCAAGATTATCGAAAACGGAGTTCATTTGCAAAAGTTATGGGGCTTTGGTTTTTCTGTTGGATCTACACCGGAGTCTCCGATCCTCTGGACCCGGAGTCTCCGGCCCCTGGTTTTTCGCTGCCGAACGTCTTTGGTGTGGTGCATCTGTGGACTCGGTCCGGAGGTACCCCGGAGATGGGGCGGAGTCTCCGGACCCACCGGAGTCTCCGGCCCAAGGGACCCGGAATCTCCGGCCTCGTGTTTTTCTCTGCCGTTTCGTTTTTGTGTGGTGTGCTCCTGGACTGTGTTCGGAGGTACCCCGGAGAAACCCCGGAGTCTCCGGTCTGGCCGGAATCTCTGGCCCTGATGACCGGAGTCTCCGGTGTGGATGCTTCTCCGCAAAGTGTGGTGCGCCTCTGGCGCCTGTCCGGAAAGTGACCGGAGGCTGGCCGGAATGTCCGGCTCAGGCCGGAGTCTCCGGCCCACTTAGGCCGGAGTCTCCGGCCTGGACAGGTTCCAACGGCTAGTTTTTGGGGGAGGCTATAAAAAGCCTCCTCCCTCCCCAAAACCTGGTTGCTGGTCTTGCTCACTTGTTTTCCTCTCTCCTACCTTGTTGCTAACCTTGTGAGCTTGATTCCTCTCAATCCCTCCAATGATTCTTGCCCAAACTTAGGGATTCAAGAGAGGAGATCTAGATCTACCATTCCACCAATCAAAATCCCCCTCTAAGTGAGGGAAACTTGTGGATCTAGATTTTGGGGTTGCTTTATGTTCATCCCCTTTGTTCTTCCTCTCTTATTCCCCCCAAAGCATTTGTTGCTTGGTTGGAATTTGAGAGTGAAGGATTTTTACCACTTTGTGTGTTCTTGCCTCTTGCATTTGTTGCATCGGGTTGCTCTCCCTACGGTGATATGTGAGGATCGACGTTGAGAAGCTTGTTACTCTTGGGTGCATTGTGTTCCCAAGAGCTTGTGCCTCTTGGGTGCATTGTGTACCCTAGACGGTTGGAGGTGCCGCGAAGACTTCGAGTTGTGAAGCTTCAGCACGAGTTTGGGAGCCCCCATTTGAGTTGTGGGTGTGTGCCCCAAGAACGGTGTAAAAGGGCTCCGAAATCCGCCTCGAAGGATCCCGATAGTGGAAGGTGAACCAATCCCTGGGGTGAGGTTCATCGGCGAATAGGGTGAGGCCTTTGTGGCATCTTGAGTAGGCCTTTTGTGGCGAGCTCACACCCCTCCAACGAGACGTACTCCCTTAACAAGGAGGAACTCGGAAATACATCCTCGTCTCCGCGTGCCTCGGTTATTTCTATACCCGAGCTTTTACTTATGCACTTTACATTGTGATAGCCTTCGTGCTTGAAGTTTATATCTAGCTATCACCTTGTTGCTTGCTTTGCTTAGCATAAGTTGTTGGTGCACATAGGTGAGCCTAGTAATTAGGTTGTTGACTTGTTAATTTAAACACATAGTTTTATTACGCAATTATCAAGCCCCTAATTAGAAAAAGTTTTAATCGCCTATTCACCCCCCCCCTCTAGGCGACATCCGGGCATAGCTTGTTCTTTCAGTGTTGTGTTGTTATTAAGAGGAGAGCATAAATCAAACAAAGTCACCAAAATGGCACACTTTGAAGTGGGTGTGTCGGAACCTCGCAAATGAAAACAAGAAAAAACAAAACTAGTCAATGATGTCGGTTGGCATGGTATCACCTCCCGAGTGAAGGCCCATTGTTTGATGTCTTCAAACACAAGACTGGCGACCTCAATATGTGTCATGCGCGTCCCCTAGAAAATCAATCAGTTGCACTCATTCCAAATATTCCTGTTACTCCTAGTAGTATAGAGGAGCCCTCTGCTTTGGCTAGGCCTATTTTTTGGCGCCCCGGTAGGAATATAGGTTTCCCACCATCTTGAGACATTTTCCTCCGAAGAAAGGGCAGGGGGCGTATGGAGAGACTCACTCGTCCAATTCTTGACGTGATTCCAGACATTCATCGAGAAAGGGCGGTCTTTGCATAGATGTGTGGCTGTTTCAGGCTCTTGGAGACATATCTAACAAATAGGGTCATGGGGTGATACGTGTCAAACGTATCTATAATTTTTGATTGATCCATGCTAGTTTTGTGATGTTGTCACATGTTTTTACTATCATATTACATCATTTTGAGGCATTTTATTGAACTAACCGATTGACAAGATGCCTAGTGGCAGTTCCCTATTTTTGTCATGTTTTTGTTGCAGAAAGTTACTTCTGGAAATATTCTCGGAACTGGACGAAAATTTACGGGGATTTTTTATTGGACAAATGAAGACCGGAGCCAAAAGGGTGACCCAAGGGGCAGACCACAGGCCAGGGCGACCTGTGGCCACGACCCAGGGTCCACCCGCGGGTGGGACCCGCCCCTGCCCTGTGGGCCACTTCTCGGTCGCCTCCGACGCCTATAAAATTGTCCCCGACGAAAAAACCCTAACCCCCGAAGGATTTTCCCAAATACGATACAGAGCTCTGCCGCCATCGTCGACAAGTTTTGGGGGTTCAGAAGGTCCTGTTCCGGCACCCTGCCGGGATGGGGATCGACCGCCGGAGCCATCTCAATCAACACCGATGCTTCCCGTGATGAGGAGGGAGTAGTCCCTCACCGGGGCTGAGGCTTATACAAGTAGCTATGTGGTTATCTCTCTCTCCCATGATGTGATCTTCGTTGTGATCATGAGCTTTATTAGTATAGTTGAATACATGATGTTTCCCTATGTGTAATGGATATGATGTTGCTCAAGTGGTGTTATCTAGTATAATTTGCGGAGTCATCATTGTGGTCACGGTACCACGGTGACAGTGAGGGTGCCGTGTGTGGCTCTATGCATAAAGATTAGAGGGATCTTCATCATGAGTTTGTTCTTTATTATTGTTGGATTGAATAGATCATGATGTTTCTTGATGCTTGTGTTATTGAAGAAAGAGACTATTCAAGAAATAGGTTGTGGTGTTTGTTAGTACTATCTTTGGATGCGGATAGTGACAGCATGAAGTGTCCATAGATGTGGAATACGAACTTTAAGGTGTGCTTTTCGTAGCCCTACGCAATTCTCATCCTATTTGATCCACGAAAGAATGATCTCCGAGTAACGTCTACCATGCATGTGTTTTTGTGGGAACTATCATGTGTTTAATTATGTTAATAATGTTGAGAGTAGTCACTAGTGAAAATATGAAGCCTAGGCCTTGTTTCCAAGCATTGATACATCATTTTTAGTCATATTTGTCACTTGTTCGCTTGTTTCCATTTTTATTACAGAATTACAAAAGCTTGTTTTACCATCCATATTACCCATATTTTACTATCTCTTCGCCGAACTAGTGCACCTATACAATTAGCCATTGTATTAGGTTAATTGGGGACACAAGAGACTTCTTGTATCTTAATTACAGGGTTGCTTGAGATAGGATACATTAACCTTACACCTCCCTGAGATCGATAAACCTTGGGTAACTCACTTAAGGGAAATTTGCCCCCTCTCCTACAAACCTCTGCGCTTGGAGGCCCAACAAGTCTACAAGAATAGAAGCGTGTAGTAGACATCATGGGGCCATCCCTGAACAGCAATACAGTCGGCAAAGAGAATGCGCATGAAGAACCAGCCAAGCAAAGAGTTTGCTTTTAGGCTCGATGGAGGATGATATCCTGGAAGTCTCGAATCTGGAGTAGGTGCAATGGAATTGGACCTGGTACGGCAATGCCAAAGAGTAGACACCATGCAGGGTTAAGTTCCAGGAGATGGTGTCATCAATGTCGGGGTCGAGCGTGGTCTGCAAAATCCAACCCCAAATGGTGACAAATTCTCCCAGTTACAACGTGTTGTTGACCCTGGCAAGTGCTTAGATCCAATTCTGAGTCAATCTTGTTTGCCGACGTCCTATTTGTGTTGCTGCCAACCTTGAAGAGGTTTGGCACCAAAAGCTTAAGCTGACCTCGGCCACTCCAATCATCATGCCCGAACATCGATTTCACCCCATTACCAAGGGTTATGGTTGTGGTTGCGTGATACGTGTCAAACGTATCTATAATTTTTAATTATTCCATGCTTGTTTTATATCATTGTCACATTATTTTACTATCATATTATATCATTTTGAGGCATTTTATTGGACTAACCTATTAACAAGATGCCCAGTGCCAGTTCCCTGTTTTCTGTTGTTTTGTATTCAGAAAATCTTCTTCAGGAAAAATACTCGGAATTCACTACAAGAAATATGTCAACTAGTGACCTTCTGTCAGTGACCCTGAAAAAATTGGTCATAGATATGTGACCATTTCAAACCAATTGGTCGTAGGCTATTTGGGAGGGTCCAAATCTGAAAACATAACGACCATTTTGATCAGAAAGGTCAAAGTCTTTTTACACGAATTGGTCATAATGTAAACAACACTGGCTAATTGTGATATGTGAAAATGATGGGGCGGCCACCTTCGCAGTTTCGCCTATGTGTCATGTCCATGTGTCAATACTCGCTTACGTGGCGCATCTATGTGTCAATGTAAACATACTACTGATAGGTGGGACCTACACATTTGACTTGTTGACCAGGAAGTCCAACTACTTATTTCAGGTTTAGATCAATGCATGCTACTTATGTATGCATGTAAATACATCATATTTGCGATGGAAGACAACATATTAACTAGATTGATCCTGTTCAAATTATACCAGGAACCTGTTCTTCATGTATTCAACTATATAAAATTAGTTGTCGAAGTCATGAATTTCCTAAACTAGTGCATGTATATATCTGGGTACTAGTCAATTGAGATTGTTCTTCTCATATGTTGTTCAAGAAAATGTATATGATTTCAATTCTTGACATAAAAAGAAGAGCTAAATTACTTCTAGGTCCTATACAGATGCCATCTCTGTCTGGCAACATATGCCTCTTGTGTAATGTATCAGTGCTATCTTGCTGCATTTTATGTTGAGTGATACATTCTTTGTTTCTAGTTATAGCTACAATTGTAATACCAATGCTACCACTGAAATTCTGCTTTGATGTTCATGTAGACTGCGACAAGAAACTCCAGCAGACTATGGTGGAGATGTTCTCGCTGAAGTTTTAGAAGATCATGTTTAGTGCTTGTGTGTCTGTTCTTGAATGTTTGTACACTTGTTGGAGCTAAACTGTAATTAGACCTGTATCTGCTGTTGTGAATATATGATTGACTTATTTATGCGAGAGAATTATTAATTGTTTACAGTTGAAATATGTGAAATTTAAACCTGTGAATTTAAAAGGCCAAACATTCTATTAGCCCATGTAATATTTGGCCTTTACAAAGGCTACGGCCCAAACGATAGGGAACATTGTGTATCTAAAAAAACGAAATAAAAGCCTGTTCGAAATTGGGGACAAAAAGGCCACGGCCCAAATATTAAAAGGCCAAAAAGCTGGGCTCGGCCCATATTGCTGCCAAATTTTCTGCGAAAAATATATATTAAATGGGCCGAATTATTGGGCCAGGCCCATTTAGAGCACTGAACTGGACTGGGCTGATTTTGATTTACGACCATTTCGTTTGGTCACAATTTTGCCACGTCATCTCGGCCACGTTGGATCTGACGTGGTCTGGTCAGATGGCTAGTGACCAAATAATTTGGTCACAAAATCTGTGACTCTTTTTTTGGTCATAGACGTCTATGACCAATTTCTAAAAAAGGTCACGTAGTTTCATTAGTGACCCTCATCTTTTGACCAACTGTTTTTGGTCACAAAAAGGTCACAAATGAAAAATCGTGACCTTTCAGTGACCAATATGGAGGGTCACTAGGTAGCACATTTCTTGTAGTGATTGGATGAAAATTTACGGGAATTTTTTATACAACATAACAAAGACGGAGTCCGAAGGGCGGCCTGAGGGGTGACCCACAGGCCAGCCGCAGCCTACGGGCCGCCTGCTTGTGCAACCCTCCCTGGGCCCTGGAGCCTCCTCTCGGCCGCCTCCGATGCTTATAAATTCATCCCTGACCTAAAACTGACGACCCCCGGAGGATTTTCCCAAATACGCGACAGAGCTTCGCTGCCATCGAAACCAAGTTTCTGGGGTCAGATTGTTCCTATTCTGGCACCCTGCCGGGATGGGGATTGGCCCCCGGAGCCATCTTCATCGCCATCGCTGCCTCTGGGATGTGTTGTGAGTAGTTGATACGTGTCAAACGTATATATAATTTTTGATTGATCCATGCTAGTTTTGTGATGTTGTCACATGTTTTTACTATCATATTACATCATTTTTCTGCATTTTGTTGGACTAAACTATTGACAAGATGCCCAGTGCCAGTTCCCTATTTTTGTGCTGATTTTGTTGTAGAAAGTTACTTCTGGAAATATTCTTGGAATTGGACGAAAATTTACGACGATTTTTTATTGAAGAAATAAGGACCGGAGCCAGAAGGGCGACCCGGGGGAGAGGGGGGACCCACAGGCCAGGGGCGAGTCCCACCCGCAGGTCTAAGGGGGCCACGGCCACAGCCCGCCTCTGCCCCTCGGGCACCCCCTCGGCCACCTCCGATGCCTATAAAATCACCCCCAACGAAAAAACCCTAACCCTCGAAGGATTGTCCCAAATACGATACAGAGCTCCGCCGCCATTGCTGACAAGTTTTGGGGGTTCAGAAGGTCCCGTTGCGGGACCCTGCCGGGACGGGGATCGACCACCGGAGCCATCTCCATCAACACCGCTGCTTCCCGTGATGAGGAGGGAGTAGTCCCTCACCGGGGCTGAGGCTTATACAAGTAGCTATGTGGTTATCTCTCTCTCCCACTAGCACAGAAAAGCTTACCCGTGGCGCACCAAAATGGCTTACCCGTGGCGCAGGGGCCTGCGCCACGGATTGCCACGCCACGGGTAATATTTAGCCGTGGCGCAGGCACCCATGTGCGCCACGGGTATATTTCGTTAGCCGTGGCACACATGTCCTGGTGCGCCACGAGTAGTTAGCCGTGGCGCAGAAGCCTATGTGCACCATGGCTAAGGAGGAATACCCGTGGCGCACCACCCCGTTGTGCGCCACGGCTAACGTGCGCCACAGCTAGGCTTTGTGGTGCGCCACGGCTATGTTTTTCTGTATTTTTTTATATACTGCATATTTATACAGATCCTAATATAGGTATTTATACAGACATATTTTATAATACAATTTGCAGAACAATATACATAATACATAGATCACATGCATTATAACTGAAAATAGATATAAGTAGACAAAATTATATACATCACATGCATCCCATCGGAATCGAGTAGCAAGTTAAATCACACATTACAAACTAAAGAATGTTTAATTACAACACGAATTCCATCGATTGTTTGAACATAAGCTAAGAAATCTGGATAAGCTAGGCATCGACGGTCTTCGGGGCCGGGAAGGGGCAGACGCCGTCTTTCGTCGTGAAGGGTCGGATGTCGCCTTGTGCTTTTAAGCGCCGTTCCACCTCCGCATTATCGAGTGGAGCGCCGTCGTAGTATAAAATGCCGAGAAGAAGCTCCGGCCTCATCGTTGTTAGCCATGTGTTCTGCGTGTGACAGCAAAATGGAACGTGTTAGTTAAAAAAAACAAAAAAATACACATGCCAATGTTTTATCGAAATGTCGAATCATTTCCGTTCCGTCATATTTCCGGCGGCACTCCTATTGCTAAAAATTAGCAAAGGTCATGCAGAATTTTTCACGGAAAAATTCGGCATGACCTTTGCTAATTTTTTGCCATAGGAGTGCCGGAAATTTGCCGAAACGGAAATGAATCGACATTTCGGCAAAACATCGGCACTCATCTAAAATCCCTGCAAAGTTCACAACAAAACTGGCACACAACTCCGGCAAATTGACAACAAAACCGGCACACAACTTCGGCACACAAACATTCATCACATATAGCAAACATTCATTACACCCGCACACAACTCAGGATTTTGATCAACGGATGCCATCTACCTTGCAGAAACTTGCCAAACAGCTACAAGCACCAAGCAGTAGCAGCACCACGCAGTAGCAACCTGCAGAAAGTAGCAGAATTTAATTTATTCATATGTCACCAAATTAAAGCAGCAGTATATTTTAATTTTTTCTGTGAACCAAACTATCTCTGAATTTTTTTAAAATTTTACACAAGCAAGGTATATGTATTTTTGACATACTATAAAATTTTCAGCCTAATCAGAGTTGAATTGAATTGGTGAACAATCTTAGAGCATTTCTGCCAGAAAATTTGAAAATTAAAATTTATTCGAAAGTTAATATTTTTTATTTCAAATATCACCAGCAACTACCAACCACCAGCAGCATACAAGCAATTATTAATTTTGTATTTTGCATTCCATTTTTGATTTTGCATTGTGCTAAACCCTAACCCTAACCCTATTTCATTTTGCATTGTGCATTTTTTATTTTAGCAGCAGCAGATTTCAATTTATTTGGTGAACCAATCGAGCTCTGAAATTTTTGGAAATTTTACAGGAGCAAGGTATATCTATCATTGACATACTATACAATTTTCAGATTAATCAGAGTTTAATTGAATTGCTAAAAAATTGTAGAGCATTTCAGCCAGAAATTTTGAAAACTAAAATTTATGAAAAAATGTTACGGGACATAGTAGCACTCAGCAGCAGCAAAGAACACAACATAGTAGCAATCAGCAGCAGCAATATGAAAAAAAATGGGCAAGATATGGGATCGGCATTTTGTCGAACGCCCTAAGGGGAGGAGGGGATCGGACCAGGGAGGAGGGCATATCGGCGTGGGAGGAGGAGGGGAGGAGGAGGCCGGGCGCGGGGACGACGGCCGCGGTGCGGAGATGACGGGTGCGTTGGGAGAGGAGGAGGACAGCCACGGGCAGGGACGGAGGATGAAGGCGAGCGGGGAGGGAGGAGGACGACCGGGCGTGGGCGGGGAGAGGAGGAGGAGGGACGGCGCGCGGCGGGGAGGAGGAGGGGAGGAGGGACGGCCGGGTGGAGAGGACGGCCGGGCGCGGGCGCGAGCGGGGATTGAGGGAGGCAGGCAGCGGTGTTCGATCGGAGCAGTGGACACTTAGCGAAATTTGGAGGTGTTCACGCGCACCGGCCACTATAGTGGCAGGGCCTATCTTATCTGTGGCGCAGGATTGTGGGCCTGCGCCATGTGTATTATGGATAGCCGAGGCGCAGGTTTGACTTCCTGCGCAACGGGTAAGGAGTTTTTTTTATATTTTCTGGGAGGTGCAGAATGTGGGAGACCGGCCTGGGGGCTGGCCTAGGCCGGGCTGGAGGCCGGCGGCTTCGGCAGGGAGGCCGGCCTGTAATACGGCCTAGGCCGGGCTGGAGACCGGCTGCCTCGGCAGGGAGGCCGGGCTGGAGGCCGGCTTGTGACCGGCTGGCGCTGGCATGCGGCCGGCCTGGGAGCCGGCCTGGGCCGGGCTGGAGGCCGGCGGCTCTGGCATGCGGCCGGCCTGGGAGCCGACCTGGGCCGGGCAGGGGGCTGGCTGTCTCTGGCAGGGCGCCGGCCTAGGCCGGTCTGGAGGCCGGCCGGTCTGGCTTCGCCTCCTTCTTCATCTTCTCTTTGACCATCTTCTTGGACCTCCTCTTGCTCATCTTCTCGACTCCATTTTTTAAATTTTCTTTGCATTTCTTCTTTCATTTTTTTCATTTCTTTTTGTGCATTTCATTTAAGACATCCAAATTTTTCATTGCATTTTGCATTTAATTTTTCATTGCATTTTTATTTTAACACAATATTTAATATTATTTTAAGGATAGGATTACACATATCATATTCCTATTTCATTATAAGACACATATGAAATATTAAAAATACTTAATATTTGGATTACAAATTCTAGGAGGGTGCAGCCAAAAAGTTAAAGTGTAGCCAGGCTTAGCCGTGGCGCACATGACTAGGCTGCGCCACTAGTATATGTTAGCCGTGGCGCACGGGAACGCAGTGCGCCATGGCTAAGTTGGGATAAAGATGCTAGCAGAAAAGGAAAACCTGGGCCCACACTTAGCCGTGGCGCACCTGAAAGAGGTGCGCCACGGCTAAGTGGCCACCAAAAGTGGCACTGGAGCCCACACTTAGCCGTGGCGTACCTTCGGGAGGCTGCGCCACGCATATTTTCCTAGCCGTGGCGCACATAATTTATACGCGCCACGCGTACTTGTGCGCAGACCGGCCGGCCAGGGTCCAACTTAGCCGTGGCGCAGGCCCAGTTGGTGCGCCACGCATATTTAGCCGTGGCGCGGGACGTGCTTGGTGCGCCACGGCTATAGATCCCACCTATAAGCATTTTCCTGCTAGTGTCCCATGATGTGATCTTCGTTGTGATCATGAGCTTTATTAGTACAGTTAAATACATGATGTTTCCCTATGTGTAATGGATATGATGTTGCTCAAGTGGTGTTATCTAGTATAATTTGTGGAGTCACCGTTGTGATCACGGTACCACGGTGACAGTGAGGGTGCCGTGTGTGGCTCTATGCATCAAGATTAGAGGGATCTTCATCATGAGTTTGTTCTTTATTATTGTTGGATTGAATAGATCATGAGGTTTCTTGATGCTTGTGTTATTGAAGAAAGAGACTATTCAAGAAATAGGTTGGGGTGTTTGTTAGTACTATCTTTGGATGCGGATAGTGACAGCATGAAGTTTCCATAGATGTGGAATACGAACTTTAAGGTGTGCTTCTCGTAGCCCTACGCAATTCTCATCCAATTTGATCCACGAAAGAATGATCTCCGAGTAACGTCTACCATGCATGTGTTTTTGTGGAAACTATCATGTGTTTAATTATGTTAATGATGTTGAGAGTAGTCACTAGTGAAAGTATGAAGCCTGGGCCTTGTTTCTAAGCATTGATACATCGTTTTTAGTCACTTTTGTCACTTGTTTGCTTGCTGCCATTTTTATTACAGAATTACAAAATCACATTTTACCATCCATATCACTTGCATTTTACTATCTCTTCACTGAACTAGTGCACCTATACAATTAGCCATTGTATTAGGTGTGTTGGGGACACAAGAGACTTCTTGTATCTTAATTGCAGGGTTGCTTGAGAGAGGATACATTCACCTTACACCTCCCTGAGATCGATAAACCTTGGGTTACTCACTTAAGGGAAATTTGCTGCTGTCCTACAAACCTCTGCGCTTGGAGGCCCAACAAGTCTACAAGAATAGAAGCGTGTAGTAGACATCAAGCTCTTTTCTGGCGCCGTTGCCGGGGAGGAAAGGTATGCATTACTCATTCTCCCTTCAATTTCTAGCATCGTTGTTGAGAAGGTGTGTGGTTGAAGCCGTCTTCTTTAGATCTTGCAATTAAATCTTTTTGTTTCTTGTTTTTATTTCACTAGTTCGGTTTAATGGAAAACAACAAAAAAATTAGAGAGCTTTATAAAATTTATCTTGAAATTCGTCATGATGCTTTTGAAGAGTAAATTAAAAAACCTATGGAACTTTATTTGCATAACAATCATGCTAGTAGCAATGTTATTATTAGTATGATTTCTTTGAATGCCATTGTTGCTAATGCTATGGAAAATTGCAAGCTTGGGGATGCCGGTTTTGATGAATATGATCTTTTTAGTCCCCTAAGCTTTGAGGAGGAAATTTGCTTTGATTATACCATGCCTCCTATATATGATGATTATAATGATGAATGTGATATTTTCAGTCCACCTACTATTGAGGAAAAAGTTGATTATGATTACGATATGCCTCCTATTTATGATGATTACAATGATGGCTATGATAGTTTTACTCCCACTATTACTAATGAGAAAGATTTTACTTATGTGGAGAGTAATAATAATACTTTTATGCATGTGAATCATGAGAAAAATGCTTTATGTGATGTTTATGTTATTTAGTTTTTTTATGATTCTACTAAAAGTTATTATGAGGGAGGGAAGCGTGGTTATATAAATTTTCATCTTATGAAGTTTCCCCTCTTTATGTTGAAGGTTTTAATGTTGCTCTTGCTTTGCCTTCCTATGCTTAATGCTTTATGCTCCAATGATTTATTTTCTTACAAGATGCCTATGCATAGGAAGAGAGTTAGACATAAATGTGTTTGATATTTGCTTCAATATGCTCTCTTTCGCGTTCCAACTCTTATTCTTATGAGAGCATCGTTAAAATTATCATGCCTAGCTAAAAGGCTTAAAAGAAAAGCGCTTGTTGGGAGACAACCCATCTTTTACTTTCAGTTTGTTTTTGCTTTTCTTGAAGTCATGAAGTTGTTGCCTGTAGCAACTTCGTTGTATCTTTTTGTTTTGGTTTTTTGTGCCAAGTTTAGCCGCTAATGCATTGAAAGTGTGAGGTATTATTTTGCTGTCCAGAAACAGATTTCTGTCCTTCACTATTCGAAAATCCATAAATTTCCTGTATTTTATCTTTTTCTGATATTTTTAGGCATCAAGACTGATACTTTTATCTATCTTTCGTTAGTTTTGAGTTTTCTGATTGGAGCTACAGAAGTGCCTCGAACAATTCAATCTTTACAGACTGTTCAGTTTTTGACAGATTCTGCTTTTATTTTGTATTCGTCTCTTTACTATCGTCAAATGTGATACTCTTGAGGAGGAGTGCCACATTGAGGCTTATTAAACAGTAGCTAATGCCCAATAAAGTTGTTTTCAATTTTTCTTGAGTTGAACACATGTGCATTTTAATTTATGAGTACTAACCCTCTAATCAGTTTATGAGAAGTTTTGTGTGAAAGGAGTTTTTTAGTTCCAAAGGAGAGGATAATAAAGAAATTGAAGATGGACCAGAGCTTAAGCTTGGGGATGCCCCCATGGCAGCCCCTCTGAATATCAACAATCAAGCATCAAAGCTTGGGGATGCCCAAGGCATCCCCTCCTCTTCATCGACTATCATGAGGTCGTCTTCGTTGAACTAAGTTTTTATCACTTTACATATTATGTGCTATGCTTGGAGCATCTTTTTGCTTTCAGTTTTGTTTTGTTTGTTTGCTGGTCATATTCATGTTGGATCCTAACTTTATTTGTGTGGGAGAGAGACACGCTCTGCTTTTTCATTTGAATACTCCTTTGCTTCGCTTATATCTTGTTGAGTATTCTTAGCTACTGTTTGTTTGCTAGTAAGCTCTCGCTTTTAGCTTTTATCTTGTTTAGAGCTGCTAGTTGTTGTTGTTAGACTCTTTTGATCTTCACTTATATTTGTTAGAGAGTTGTTTTGGTTGCTTGGTTGATTTGTTAGAGCGATAAAATGCTATGCATGTCGTAGTGGTATGAAATAGAAAAAACCCTGCATAGTCTTATAGATCACTATGTGGATAATTTGATACTCTTCAATTGTTTTGAGGCATTAAAATAACTAATGGTTAAAATGTGTTGGTTAACGGTGTTAGAGCTGATTAGTGGAGACGTGTTAGTAGAGTGTGGAGCCGTATCTTTCTTAACTAAAAACAACCTAAGTCAACAATGTTTTTGCATCATGAATTCTGCTCAGTTGAAAAGAAGTTCCTAGTGGATAGTTACTGCAACGGTCGGGGAAGCCAACGGGGCACTTGTGTCGCCGCCACGATCCCTCTCGGGGTGTTTCTAACCATTTGTGGAACATTGAAATTGCTAGTTGTTTGCAATATACAAAATGCATTGTTGAGTTTTGGTTTTTGGCACTTCCACTTCCATATTTTGCTAGCCTCTTCGGTGCTGCGCAATGCCCTATCTCACATTGAGATTGGTGCATACTTCGCCAGTACATCCAACCCCGTGGTAGAACTTCATCTTGTTCTCCTACACATAAGCCAATTATCTCCCTCAAAACAGCCACCATAGCTACCTATCACGGCATTTCCATAGACATCCAACATTACATCATGACTTAATGTCATTCTTCATTACCATATAGTTTGCTTGATCATTGAGTTAGTGTGCTGCGTGGCTTGCCACATGTTCTACATTTTTCCACACTACGCTCGATCATGCATACCTTCTTTTATACATCATGTGTTAGTCTTATGAGTTATGAGTACCAAAAAGTGTGATGATCCATTTGTAATATAGAGTGTTGCTCCTACAGTGAGGTAAAATTAAAAAAAAAGAAAAAAAAGAGCCCAAAAAGAGGCCAAATGAGAGAGCATTTAAAAGAGCCAAGGAGGCTACCAAAATCCAAAAAAATAGAAAAAAGAGAGGGAGCAGCAGTACTATCCTTTTTACCACACTTGTGCTAGTTAGCACCTACACTTCATTGTAGATAGTTCTCATTTTGTTTTAGTAGTATAACTATGTGGGGAATTAACGTTATAGAACTTGGCTCATATATTTCAAGGTTGAGCCTCCTCAAGTGAGCTCTAGGTCCTCATGAGCAAGCAAGTTGGATGCAACCCCACTAGTTCCATTGGAGAGCTTTCATGCACTTATAGCTCTATGTGCGTCCGTTGCATGGCAATCACTACTCCTCATACAGTGTCAACTACGGGACTTCCTTCTGTCTTGTGGTTACCCTCTCCACTGTTTGAGCCTTTCTTTTTGGCCTTCCAATCCTCCATCATTGTTCTCTTTTCCATAACATTTTGGTGCCAAAGCCACTTCTTACTTGCACTAGTTGAGTAGACTTCGAAACAGTTGCTTTGTGAAGGAGATGGATTAGGACACCTGACTCGAGCTTGGCTATTTTCATGAATGACTAGTTGGATGCTTTGAAGAATGATTGATGCTTTACATTAGAGACATAATTTGCAATTCTTCTTTCTAAACCTTATGTATGGTTCCATGTCTCCAACGCACTTATTCATGAAAAGTTTCTAGCATTTGTTAGCTAGCGTATGTTAATCATTGTTTGCTTAATGTCAACTGTAGAAAATTGTTTTGGATCACCTTATTCACATCATGTGTTGTACATTACTATCTTGATCATAATTGTATTGGTTGCATGTCTCATCAAAAATTATTTTGTTATCACTTACCTACTCGAGGACGAGTAGGAGTTAAGCTTGGGGATGCTGATACGTGTCAAATGTATCTATAATTTTTTATTGATCTATGCTAGTTTTGTGATGTTGTCACATGTTTTTACTATCATATTACATCATTTTTATGCATTTTGTTGGACTAACCTATCGACAAGATGCCCAGTGCCAGTTCCCTGTTTTTGTGCTGATTTTGTTGCAGAAATTACTTCTGGAAATATTCTCGGAATTGGACGAAAATTTACGATGATTTTTTATTGAAGAAATAAGGACCGGAGCCAGAAGGGCGACCCCGGGGGGACCCACAGGCCAGGGGCGGGTCCCACCCGCGGGTCTAAGGGGGGCCGCGGCCACAACTCGCCTCTGCCCCTCGGGCACCCCCCCGGCCGCCTCCGATGCCTATAAAATCATCCCCTACGAAAAAACCCTAACCCCCGAAGGATTTTCCCAAATACGATACAGAGCTCCGCCGCCATCACCGACAAGTTTCAGGGGTTCAGAAGGTCCCGTTCCGGTACCCTGCCGGGACGGGGATCGACCACCGGAGCCATCTCCATCAACACCGCTGCTTCCCGTGATGAGGAGGGAGTAGTCCCTCACCGGGGCTGAGGCTTATACAAGTAGCTATGCGGTTATCTCTCTCTCCCATGATGTGATCTTCGTTGTGATCATGAGCATTATTAGTATACTTAAATACATGATGTTTCCCTATGTGTAATGGATATGATGTTGCTCAAGTGGTGTTATCTAGTATAATTTGCGGAGTCACCGTTGTGATCACGGTACCACGGTGATAGTGAGGGTGCCGTGTGTGGCTCTATGCATCAAGATTGGAGGGATCTTCATCATGAGTTTGATCTTTATTATTGTTGGATTGAATAGATCATGAGGTTTCTTGATGCTTGTGTTATTGAAGAAAGAGACTATTCAAGTAATAGGTGGTGGTGTTTGTTAGTACTATCTTTGGATGCGGATAGTGACAGCATGAAGTGTCCATAGATGTGGAATACGAACTTTAAGGTGTGCTTCTCGTAGCCCTACGCAATTCTCATCCTATTTGATCCACGAAAGAATGATCTCCGAGTAACGTCTACAATGCATGTGTTTTTGTGGGAACTATCATGTGTTTAATTATGTTAATGATGTTGAGAGTAGTCACTAGTGAAAGTATGAAGCCTAGGCCTTGTTTCCAAGCATTGATACATCGTTTTTAGTCACTTTTGTCACTTGTTGCTTGCTGCCATTTTTATTACAGAATTACAAAATCACCTTTTACCATCCATATCACTTGCATTTTACTATCTCTTCGCCGAACTAGTGCACCTATACAATTAGCCATTGTATTAGGTGTGTTGGGGACACAAGAGACTTCTTGTATCTTAATTGCAGGGTTGCTTGAGAGAGGATACATTCACCTTACACCTCCCTGAGATCGATAAACCTTGGGTTACTCACTTAAGGGAAATTTGCTGCTGTCCTACAAACCACTGCGCTTGGAGGCCCAACAAGTCTACAAGAATAGAGACATCAGTAGTTACCCCATGGACTACGGGTCCATGGCAGTAGCTAGTTGGTAGTTTCTATCCCTTGTGCCTCCATGTTTATGATCTTGTGAGCTGCCTAACATGATCAAGATCGACTATTGTAATGCTATATGATGTGTTTGCTGGGATCCGATGAATTGTGAAGTTATGATCAGATTGTTCGTGTTATCTATATGTGCTATTTATGTTCTTGCATGCTCTCCGATCTAATGGTTAATGGGTTCCATCTTAGGGTTTGTTGTATGTTGATAGAGCTAATGGTAGGGTTGTCGGAGTGACAGAAACCTGAACCCCGAGTTAGTTCTTGAGATGTATGGGATGAAGGAGGACCTTTTATGTTTGTTAATGCTATGGTTTGGATTTTCCTTAATGAATGTTTAGTATTTGCGGATGCTTGCTAACATTCCAATCTTATAGACGTGCAATCACTAGTTGTGAAAGCATGTGTGTTGTGGCCTCTCCCACTTATTTAAGTTGCAGTCCTTTTATGCAATTAACTGTTTAGATCTCCAAGAGAGGGTGTTGTGTTCGATGGTAGGTTCATGCCCCCTCATGTGTCAGCGCTCGAGTGACAGAAACGTGCAAAACCGAGGATGTGTTGTTGCTACTAAGGGTAAAACAATGGTGTTTATGTCTTTGTGATTATAAATATTGTTTACATCATGTATTGTGCTTAATGCTTTGGTCTGTTGCTTGCAACTTAATACCGATGGGTGGCATGCTGGATAGCAATCCCTAGATGGATGATTAGTTATAGATGCAGTTGGATAACGGTCTATATATGTTTGACGTGATGCCTACATGAATATCATCTTGAACTCTGCTTATCATAATTAGTGTTTATTCCTATTCTATCAATTTCCCAGATGTAATTTGTTCACCCGTCATATGAGTATTTTATCTTATGGAGAGACACCACTAGTGAACCCTTGGTCCCCGGTCCATCTTTCATCACCACTGCTTCCACTATTACTATTACTAATGCTCTCAAATCACTGTTGTTTTCACCCCTCTTATGTTACTTGTGCTTCTTCAGGTGTGGCTGAACTAACAACTCGGCTGCGAAGACTAATAAGTATTCTTTGGCTCCCCTGGTGTCGAATCAATAAAGTGGGTTACACTTCCCTCAAAGACAGTTGTGATCCCCTATACTTGTGGGTTATCAATGCGCGAAAGAGGGCCTCGTTAGTGTGGTCACCCGGGATCTTGCTGGAGGCTTTGTCGATGAGCGGCTGGAAATCAATCTTGCAACGACGTCGATAATGCAGAGGCATACCAAGGTATTTGCCAGGGAAGGTTTCAGTCTTTGCTGAAAAGACCGAGAGGACGTCTTGGAGGTCGATTTGAGTGCATCGAATAGGGAAGATATTAGATTTTGACACGTTCGTGATGATTCCTGAAGTGTCCCCAAAACACTTGAGAATAGCCAACATTTCCAAGAGCTCCTCCTTATCAGGGTTTACAAAAATATCGCCATCATCCGCATAGAGAGAGATCCGAGAAGTGGCCACACGAGCTTTAATGGGTCACGGGATGCCCATATGAGATGCGAGAGTGAGAAGCTTCTGCAAGGGGTTGATGGCGAGGTCGAATAACATTGGTGAAAGCGGATCACATTATCAAAGTCCTCTTGCATGGAAGAAAGGCTTCCTCGGGCTACCATTGAGTAATACATGGGAGGAAGAGGTAGCCAGGGACATGCAAATCCATTCGCCCAGAGGGGGACCAAAGCCCAGCCATTGAAGCACTTCCATGAGATAAGCCCAGTCGACGGAGTTGAAGGCCTTCGAGATCTCAAGCTTGAGGAAAATTCCAGGGGTGTTGGAGCGATGCAAATGTTTCATGATGATCTAGAATCTGGATGTGCATGAAATTTTCATGAATGCAACATTTTTGAATGAAGACACTTTGGCTCTTGGAAACCAGGGTGGGCAGTAGCGTGGCACAATCATGTTTTCCAAAATCTTGGAGAATATCTTCGACATGTTGTGAATGAGGCTTACGGGGCAGTAGTGTCCAACTCTTGATGCATCCACCTTCTTCGTAAGTAACACAATATTCACTGAATTGATGAGGGATACACAAGAGTCCTAGTGGTTTGAGAGGTGGAAGGTGGCCATAGTGATGTCGTTCTTAATGATCTCCCAGCATGATTTTAAATAAGCACCAATGAAGCCGTCCGGGCCTAGAGCTTTGACCGAAGGTAGCCAGAAAATGGCATCACGAATTTCCTTCTCAGTAAAAGGGTCCTCGAGGGCAGAGAGGTCGTGGTGCGACATGCGGATGCTTGCGAAATAAAGGCAAAGACTACAAGGGGTCAAAGAGCCGAGGTGATCATAGAGGTGAGAAAACAGGGCTTTCTCATTATTAACATTCGAGATTGCTATGCCATTATCTGTGTGAATTGATTGGATGAAGTTCTTGCACCAGCTATCGCTGACACATGCGTGGAACAGTTTGGTCTTTGCATCACCCAGTCGAATGCAGTTGAGCCGAGAGCTGTACTAACTTATTAACAAGATGCCCAGTGCGAGTTCCTATTTTTCTGCTTTTTTGTTTTTCAGAAAATCCTCTTGGGGAGAAGTCCTCAAAATTAGCTGAAAATTAACGGGAATTATTTTATGATGAAGCGAAGACGGAGTCCGGAGGGCGACCCGAGGGGCCACCTGGGGACCAGGGGCGGCCCTCGGCCGCGACCAAAGGGGGAGGGGTCGCGGGTGGGACCCTCCATTGCCATTGGTGCCTCCTCTCAGGCCCCTCCGATGCCTATACAAATCCTAATTACCCTAAAAGCATTGGGGCGATGAATATTTTCCACATAATCTCTCCCGAAGCCGCCGGCATCTTCAACCCTAATTCGGGAGGGTCTTGAAGCTCTTCCTGGCACCCTGTCGGAGGGGAGATTGATCCCGGAGGCCTCGTCATCGTCATGGCTGCCGTCGGGATGATACGTGAGTAGTTCCCCTTGGACTATGGGTCCATATTAGTAGCTAGTATGGTATCTCTCTCTTTGTGCTTCAATGTTTATGATCTCGTGAGCTGTCCTACATGATCGAGATTGTAACAGCCCCAGCTCGATACTGAAAAATACGAAGAATTTTTCCACTTTTTGCATTCTTGTTTGCATCATGGCATCCATATGAAATTGCTACTTCTAACAATTCACTTTGAAACCAATTAAAATGGGGAAGCAAACTTCCCAAACATCCAAACCAATGTAATTTCTTAACTTGGCAAAGAATTCATTCTTGGACTTCCAAATTGTTTAGGAAGTTCCAAGTTTACATCTTATAACCAATTCTCAAAATTCAAATATTGCCAAATAAGAAATGAAATTGAGAATCCAAAATTGTTTCAATTCAAATCCTATTTTGAAACCAAGCCAAACCTTTCCAAAAATTCGAACTAAAATTATGGGGAGCTTCATTTTCATATTAGGAGCCTCCATGAAAATTTTCATTATTTTTGGAAATACTTAAGTGCTTCAAATAAATGCATTTTGCAAATTATCAAAAATGACCATATTGCAATAATATGAATAAATCTGAATCTAAACATTTTATTTTTAAGCCAAAATTTTTGTGAAGCTTCTACCTGTCCAGGGAAGGATTTACAAATTTTTGTAGATTTTATAAAAATGGTTTAGGGCCTCAATTAAATCACTAAAGTTTACTGTTGGACCTGTTTGCAATTATTGAAAATTGAGGCAGGGGGTTTTTCAGAAAATGGTCGTCATTGTGGAGTCATGGCGCCCTGGTGCCACGCCGCCCATGCCACTATCGGGCCCCTCCTTGCCGTGCCCCCCTGGTGGACAAGGACGCCACCTGCTCCTCCCTCTCTCCCCGACCCGTTTCCTCCGCTCACCTGCTCCCCCGTCTCTCCCCTTTCTCCTCCCGAGCTCCACCGCCGCTGCCCGGGTTGTTGAGTACGAAGCCATCGTCTAGGACCGCGCCGCGCAGATCGAAGCTGATGGGAGGTTCCGCCGTGCCTCCTCTACCTCTCCGGCAAAGGAATCGAAGCGGGAGGCTGGGAATCGCCGACGCCGTGTTCGTTTCCCTCGCCTCCGGCCGCCACCGTCCCGCCTGCATCCTCGTCGTCCCGACGCCCCGGTGCCACGCCGTCGACGCCACGGTGCTTCGGGTAAGCCCCGCGTCCGTTCTGGCCGTTTCCCGTTTCCCCTCTCCCTCTCCTCGCCGCCGGTCACCGAACCGTCGTCGCCGCCCCGCCTGCCGTGCTCCCGACCTGGGCACCGGCCTGTCCGGCCTGAGGCCGGATGGCTCGGGCAGGTGCCCGGCCTGGGCTCAGCTTGGGCCGGCACGAGGCCGGAGGCCTCGGCCACCCTCCCGGCCTGCACACCCAGCCTGGGCCGGCCAAAGGCCGGAGGCTTCGGGCCTCTGCCCGGCCTGTGGCCCGGCCTGGACGACCCTAGGCCGGCCTGCCAGGGTTTTTGAATTTCCCTTTTTGTAAAAAAAATGAAATTAAAACAATTGTTATCTATTTGAATATTGCTGCAAAAATAGCAAATAAAATATCAAAATGTTCAGAAAAACAAACTCTACCTGTTAGTATAATTGTAATGGTCTTTTGGATCTATTAATTTTGCTGTTTAGTAAAAATTCCTAAAACGGCATAAATAATACCTAAATTGGGAAAAATCATAACTCTAGATGGATTGCACCGGAAGTCCAGATTACCATAGGCTACTGGTCCTTTTCGTTCCAGCTGATAGCACTGAAGTCAGATGGGCTAGATGTAATTCTAGGTATGGATTGGCTAGTCAAATATCAGGCCAACCTGGACTGTGCGGCCAAGTCTGTCTCCGTGATCCACCCAACCGTCGGGCTGGTGAGTTATTGGTCACCTTCGTCCGCAACTCCATCCGCTGCCGCTCCACTCTCACCAGAGATCAACCTATGTTTCTTGGAAGGAACCACACTGCCTGAAATGCATGAGGTTGCCGTGGTGTGTGATTTCCCCGATGTATTCCTGGAGGAATTGCCTGGCATGCCACCTGATAGAAGCGTGGAATTTGTCAGTGAGTTGGTTCCGGGAACTGCCCCAATTTCCAAAAGTTCCTACCGCATGCCGGCGGAAGAGCTAACTGAACTGAAGAAGCAACTTGATGAGCTGCTGGAAAAAGAATTCATCCGGCCGAGTAGCTCGCCTTGGGGCTGCCCGGTCATCTTTGTCAAGAAGAGGGATTCAAATGTTCCTCGGCTGGTTGTTGATTACCGCCCTTTGAATGCGGTGACCATCAAGAACAAGTACCCCATTCCTCGAATAACTAACTTGTTCGATCAGCTAGCTGGTGCAACGGTATTCTCCAAGATGGATCTGAGGTCAGGCTACCACCAGATCAAAATCCGAAAGGAGGATATTCCGAAGACGGCTTTCACTACCCGTTATGGGTTATATGAGTACACCGTCATGTCCTTCGGCCTCACAAATGCTCCAGCTACATTCATGAGGCTGATGAATTCCATTTTCCATGAGTACCTCGACAAGTTCGTCATAATTTACATTGATGACATCCTTGTCTACTCCAAAACCGAAGAAGAGCATGCTGAGCATCTTCAACTAGTCCTGACTAAGCTTCGAGATCACCGCCTCTATGCCAAGTTCTCCAAGTGTGAGTTTTGGCTGAAGGACCTCATTTTCCTAGGTCATGTGGTGTCAGCTGCTGGTGTAGCGGTGATACCTGACAATATTCAGGCAATCCTGGATTGGCCAACTCCCAAGTCCATCAAAGATATCCGAAGCTTCCTTGGGTTGGCGGGTTATTACCGCCGATTCATCGAGGGCTTTTCCAAAATAGCCAAAGCATTGACTGACCTCCTCAAGAAGAACAAACAGTTTGTGTGGTCAGACAAAGCTGAAGAGAGTTTCCAAACTCTCAAGGTCAAGCTCACTACCACACCGGTGCTTGTCCTTCCCGACACCGACAAAGACTTTGTCGTCTATTGTGATGCATCACTCCAAGGCTTGGGCTGTGTTTTGATGCAAGAAGGCCATGTTGTAGCCTATGCTTCTCGTCAACTCAAGCCGCATGAACAAAACTATCCAACTCATGATCTAGAGCTTGCTGCTATGGTTCATGCTCTGAAGCAATGGAGGCCCTACCTGTTGGGCAACCGTTGCGAGATCTACTCTGATCATCAAAGTCTAAAATATCTCTTCACCCAGCCGGATCTGAATCTGAGACAAAGAAGATGGTTGGAATTAATCAAAGACTATGATGTGACACTCAATTATCAGCCCAGCAAGGCCAATGTCGTGGCCGATGCTCTGAGTCGCAAGGCTTATTGCAATACTCTGATGATCGAAAAGGCCCAACCTGCCCTCCATGAGGAGTTTGCTCATTTGAATTTGGAAATTGTTCCTTCCGGTTTTCTAGCAAACTTAGAAATCAAATCCACTCTTGAGGATGAAATCAAGGCCGCCCAGCTACATGATGCTGGCATCCGCAAGATCAAAAAGAATATTGCAAGTGGGAAGGCCAAGTGTTTCTCCATTGATGATTCCGGTATTGTCTATTTTGGGGACCGTCTCATGGTACCCAAGATGGGAAATACCAAGGAGTTGATACTCCAAGAAGCACATGAATCTCCCATATCCATCCATCCTGGTAGCACCAAAATGTACCAAGACCTCCGCAGCAAATTCTGGTGGACTCGCATGAAGCGGGAAATTGCCAAGTATGTTGCTGAATGCGACGTATGTCGCCGAGTGAAGGCTGAACATCAAAGGCCAGCTGGTACTCTCCGCCCCATAGCCATTCCCGAGTGGAAATGGGATGAAGTTGGTATGGATTTCTGAAGGGGTCGCAGCATAGAAAACAAAAAATTTCCTACGCAGCAAGCGGAATAAACCCCAAGGATCTAGATCTATTAGACGAAGGTAGCGAAGATGAGATCCAATCTCTTACCCTTGAAGATCAACAAACGCGTTTTGTCGGTGCAGGGGTTGGCTAGTCGATCCCCGCAACTAGACTCATCTAGTCGCGAGGAGATGTATTTCCTCGAAGATCCAATCCGATGAAGTGCCACAAGGGGTAGCACCTCCGCGGTATCCACACGTACGGCTCGATGTAGACGTCCACTCCTTGATCCCGCAAGCGAGGAGGACGTGGCTAGATAGATCTCGGCACCACGACGGTTGTGGTGGCGTTGATGATGATCTCCACGAGCATGGCTTCGCCAAGCCAAGCAAGAGGAGAGGGAGAGGAGGAGGTGCAGCAGCAGCCCTACATCTAGGGGTGGTGCAGCAGCTTTGGTGGAGGAGATGGCGGCAGCCCTACGGGGAGGGGTGGCGCCAAGAGGAGGTAGGGCGGCATGGGAGGGGGGTGCGGCGGCTAGGGCACCAAGGGGTGCGCCCCCCTGCCCTGCGCCCCTTTATATAGGCAGCCAGGGTTGGGGTGCGGCCCCCCTTGCCCTAGGGCCGGCCGGCTTGGGTGGCTTAGCCCCCAAGCAAGCCCTAGGGTTTGGGGCGCCTCCCCCTTTTGGGCCCCTTTGGCCGGTTTGGTCCATATGGGCCCTTGTGTGGTGCGGCTGGCCCAAGTGGCCAGCTGCACCCCTTTGGTCCATGTGGGCCCCCTACATTAGGTGGGTCCCACTTCTAGACTCCTCTAGAACTTTCTAGAATATTCCGGAACCCTTCCAGAAAATCCCAGAACCTTTCCGATACCTCCGGAAACCACTTTCCATATATGAATCTTATTCTCCGGACCACTCCGGAACTCCTCGTGATGTACGGGATCCCATCCGAGACTCCGAATCACCATTCGTTCATATCATCAAAATATCTCATCGCTAACCCTAGCTACATCGGAGCGTTAAGTGTGTGACCCTACGGGTTCGAGAACATGCAGACATGATCATATCAATAATCAATAGCGGGACCGGGATGCCCATATTGACTCCTACATATTCAACGAAGTTCCTTATCGATTGAACCACGATGCCGGAGATTCTTAATCTCGTATACGATTCCCTTTGTCTCACCGATATTTAATTTGCCCGAGATTCGATCGTCGATATCTCCATATCTAGTTTCATCTCGTTACCTGGCAAATTATCTTTACTCGTCCATAATATAGGATCTCCATGATTAACACTTAATCACATGGTTGCAGCCTTTTCTGATGCTATATTACCGAGAGGGCCCAGAGATATCTACTCCGTCACATGGAGGGACAAATCCCACTCTTGATTCATGTCACCCAACAAATACCATCGGAGATACCTGAAAGCCACCTTTATAATCACCCAGTTACGAAGTGACGTTTGATGTCCACAAAGCATTCCTCCGGTAAACGGGAGTGACATAATCTCATGGTATAAGGAAACTATACTTGGCATACTAAAAGTGTTGGCAATGAAACTGTGTGACACAATCAATTGCAACTCTTTATTATCGGGTCTTGTCCATCACATCATTACTCCTAATGATATGACTCCGTTATCAAGTGACTATAACAAGTCCATGGTTAGGAAATTCTAACCATCTCTTGACTAACGAACTAGTCCGGTAGAGGCTTACTAGGGACACCTGTTTGTTTATATTCCACATACATGTATTATGTTTCCAGTTAATACAATTATAGCATGGATAATAAACTATTATCATAAACATGAATATGCTAATAAGCCATTTTATTATTGACTCTAGGGCATATTCCCAACAGTCTCCCACTTGCACTAGAGTCAATAATCTAGTTTACATTTTCTCGATCCAACACTCATGGTGTCTAACACTCATGGAGTCTCAGTGCTGATCATGTTTGCTCGTGGAAGAGGTTCTGTCCGTGTTCTGTACTATACAGTTCTTTATGTTCTTTGCAAAAATGTTAATGTCACCTAATTTGACATTACTTTATCATCTCATGATAAACCTATTATCATCACATGATAATTCTCATCATCACATGATGAATATAATATATTTAGTTAGAGAGTGAGATTTTCGTTTCCCTTTTATGCCTACATGATGTATGATCAGTCAAGAGGACTTTCACATAGCATGTGCACCCGGAACTCACTCAGTCTTGAAACAAAATTTCTCAAACCACAATATTATATCTTTTAATCCTTGAATTAATCATATACTCCTATATGTTGTAGACTCACAAATCGACAGTGCACCCATGTCACTTCGATATTTCCGATCATGCTTTCGTTGCGCTTCTGCTATTATGAGATCCCCAATCTAGTTTGGTTTTATGACTTCAATCAAGTCCACCAATCTCTAGATTCTATTATCTCAACTCCATGAAAAATGACTCCTCATTTAACATGTTCTTCTAACCAAGAACTTGGGTCACATATCGTCAAATACAAACACATGGTTCTTATATGTTTTAGACCTATGAACAATTCATAGCGAATTCTAACATATCCTCCAACCATCAATTTTGTACTGAGTTATCAACTCAATGTTTCACCTATTTTTCACAAGCAGATGAACCTTTCTTCTCTTGTTTTATTTTGAACTCCTTCAAAATCTTACTTAGGTTAAACATCCTGACATAATGCTTATCAAATATATCTATCCTCCATAGATACATCCATCTCCATGGATATTTGACTAACTTCATAAGTTATACGTTGGTTCCTGACTTATTTACAACATTTATGAAATCTCCATTTCACTCAAACAAGATGTTGTAAACTCCCACTCAAATATACACCATACACATATTAAAATTATGAACCCACTTTGGCTCTCACTCAGAAATATGGTATCCTTATATTTGACCATGATTTAACTAGCTCCCACTCAAACATATGTCTCCACATATTTTGATCTTGGAAAATAGTTTCTGCTCTAACTTAATATATGTCGCCACATATCTTAATTAGATCACACTCGTGTATTTTCTCGATATTTTGGACACCTCCAAAATTCTTGATTAACTATTAATATCGAGAACTCTTTATACGAATGCTAGTACTTTGCTAGCATAAATCCCTTCAACTTTAAGCACAACTACACCATGTAGTTAACAACATTGAATATGTTAAAGAGCTTTACCTCTTGTGCTTTTGTCCAGTAAGTTTTATTTATTCCTTACAAACCCTTTTGAAGAATAAATATGTGAAACAACGCTTTCACAAAATCAAGCAACAATTACTTTGTGATTTAAACTTAACATAGGATGACTCTTAGTCACTTTCGTATTTAAGGTTTCTATTTCTTCTTTGTAGTTTCGTAGGTATGTCTTGTTTCTCAAACATGACAAGTAAATCATGAATATTATTTTGTAACCTGACAAAACTTTATATTCTTGAATCCTACTTTTCTTTAGACAAGCTAAACCGAAATTCAATGATCACCATCATTAATTCCTTTATGTGTCAAGTTTTAACCAACATAGCACTTTACATATGTGCCACTTGATACATAAACAAGCAAGGTTTTAGCTTTTCCATTTATTCCATCAACTCTTTTATCCATGAAACCTTTTCACGATAAAACCACTAAAACACTTAGCACAACCAACAAATTGGTTTGCCCCTTTTAGTCTCATATTGTGGAATCACATTCATAGTCATACTTATGAATATACTACAACATTATTCGCAATAGTCTCTAATTATCTCATAATTATTGAAACCACCTTTTCTCATAACTCATATGAAAAATGTTTATGCGAATCATTAAATAGATCCTTATTTAAAAACAGAGTGTTTATCAAATAAATCTAAATGCTATTATTAAACCCCCGAAATAAAACCCTTCTTTGAGACCACACAATATCAAATAGTGTGTGATTACAATATCTTAGGACATATCGAACGCCTTTGAAATATTCTAAACATTGTAATTTGTGATAACACTTCTCATAAGTCCACATACTAACATATAACTCAAATATTTTGTCTCTTTTGATCAAATCATAAAGACTCAATTTTCTTGTTAACTTAATATCCTAAACTCCAGAATTTTATTTGATCTCATCAAATATCATAACTCGAATAAATACACCTATTTAATCATTTCATTTATGATGGAGTTCACAAAATAATGACATCTAACATTTGCTGAAAATACAACCAACACTTGTGTTTATTTCCGGCAACTCCTGTCACTCTTCCAAAGGGTGGCATTTTAGTCATACTCCTTCAATAAGGCGCATTGATAAAACATCAAAATGTTTATTCAATCTTTAGCATGACTAAAACTATTGTCATTATTAAGTTTTGGATATCATTAGCATGTCTTTTATTTATAAATGTTCAACCAATTTATCATTTAGATTATAATAAGAATAATACACTTATAATCGAAACTTGTGATTTCCAAAAAGGATCACTCATGAGAATAGAACAACCATTGTCTTTAACATGAATAACCGTCTCACATAAGCAAGACACACTAATCAAAATCACACTTAATTCGATTACAAAACTTATTCAAATCCTCTAATCTAAACGATAAATGTAGAGACAGATCGTTGCCAGCATCAACTCCTTGATTGCCACCATTCCGCAACGTCTTCCCATATTCTTTATGCAAATCTCAAGCAGCAGGTTCTGTTTTCATAAAACAGAATGACTATCAAATACTTATTGAAACCGCCACAATTGCAATTTAGACTTAAACACTTATAACTTGTATATCACTATATACTTTCTGCATTGTCAACTTCTCTTGCTATGGGTTCCACTTTGACATGACGCAGCCGAGACACAAACTCATAGAAAGTGATCAAATCCCTTCCTATGACATAGTCTCCGGCATAATTCTTGAAGCTGGGGAGAAGCTAGCGTATCACCCCATCTATCGCGAAACCGTCATTCATCTCGTGGTTCCAAACAAGCACTAGACGATGATGTATCTCATGCATTATCCGCAGGTGTTGTTCCAAGCAAGTGTTCTCTTCCATCTTGAGTGAAAGAAAACCGTTTAGACATTCGAATCCTTACAATTCTAACTTGCGCTGAAAAACTATTTTTCAGCTCATCAACAATCTCCATTGCAATCAAGTTCTTGAATTGTCTACTTAGGTCAGAATTCATGAAGGTGCACATCATCCACTTGACTTTCAAGTAGGTGGTTCAAAACCACTCCATGTACTCTTCATAGCTTGCAGAAATGTTTGGGTTTATCTCCTATTGGTTCTTCTAGCAAGTTGAGCAAGTCATTGGCGTGTAGGACATTCACACAAAAACAGGTACCAACTCAACAAAATTTGACCCATCGAGACGCAGTTTTTCAGCAACGAACAGACTACCGTAGTCGACCATGATCTACAAGGATTTTTGCAAAGACATCTGGACTTTTGATTTATGATAATTTCAGTTCATTTTAATGAACTCCCACTAAACTCAACATCTCTCTGGTTGTTTAGTAACACACGATCCAAATCCACTACACCACAACCGATCATCACGTGAGATGATGTAGCTTCAATGGTGAACATCACCATGTTGATCATATCATCCATATGACTCGTGTTTAACCTTTCGGTTCTTGTGTTCCGAGGCCATGTCTGTACATGCTAGGCTCGTCAAGTAAACCGTAGTATTTTCGCATGTGTAAACTGGCTTACACCCGTTGTATGTGAACGTAGAATCTATCACACCCGATCATCACGTGGTGCTTCGAAACGAAGAACTTTGGCAACGGTGCATACTAGGGAAGAACACATCTTGATATTAACATGAGAGATCACCTTATCATGCTACTGTCGCGATCACATCTAAGCATAACAATAAGGTGCATAAAAGGATTAACATCACATGCAATTCATAATTGTGATATGATATGGCCTTTCTTCTTGTGCCTTTGATCTCCATCTCCAAATCACCGGCATGATCTCCATCACCGGCATGATCTCCATCATTGTGGCGCCATCACCATGGTTGTCCACCAACTATTGCAACTACAACTAATGCTACTCTTAGCAATAAAGTAAAGCAATTACATGGTGATTCAATGACACGCAGGTCACATAAAATAAAAGACAATCATATGGCTCCTGCCGGTTGCCGTACTCATCGACATGCAAGTCATGAAAGATTACAAACATGATCATTGCATACATTATCAGAAATCACATATTGGCCATACCACATCACAAGACCCCCTCTGCAAAAACAAGTTAGACGTCCTCTACTTTGTTTATGCAATTTTTATGTGGCTTGGGTCAACGAGATAGAACCGTTCTAATCTACGCAAAACCACAACGGTGATATAGTAGTTGCTTATTTACTCATCCTTTTGAAAGGCCTTCCATTGAAAATTGCATCTTCACTAAAGCAAGAGAAACAGACACCCGCCAGCCACTTATGCAAAACAAGTTGCATGTCAGTCGTGGAACCGGTCTCTCGTGCGTGGACGAGTAAGGTTGGTCCGGGCCGCTTCATCTCACAATACCGCAAAGACGCAAAGTGCACGCGAGAAGGTAGCAACATAAAATATCAACGCCCACAACTCCTTGTGTTCTAATCGCACCAACATCTACGAATAGATCTAGGCTCTGATACCACTGTAGGGGTCGCAGCATAGAGAACAAAAAATTTCCTAGGCAGCAAGCGGAATAAACCCCAAGGATCTAGATCTATTAGACGAAGGTAGCGAAGATGAGATCCAATCTCTTACCCTTGAAGATCAACAAACGCGTTTTGTCGGTGCAGGGGTTGGCTAGTCGATCCCCGCAACTAGACTCATCTAGTCGCGAGGAGATGTATTTCCTCGAAGATCCAATCCGATGAAGTGCCACAAGGGGTAGCACCTCCGCGGTATCCACACGTACGGCTCGATGTAGATGTCCACTCCTTGATCCCGCTAGCGAGGAGGACGTGGCTAGATAGATCTCGGCACCACGACGGTTGTGGTGGCGTTGATGATGATGATCTCCACGAGCATGGCTTCGCCAAGCCAAGCAAGAGGAGAGGGAGAGGAGCAGGTGCAGCAGCAGCCCTACATCTAGGGGTGGTGCAACAGCTTTGGTGGAGGAGATGGAGGCAGCCCTACGGGGAGGGGTGGCGCCAAGAGGAGGTAGGGCGGCATGGGAGGGGGGGGTGCGGTGGCTAGGGCACCAAGGGGTGCGCCCCCTGCCCTGCGCCCCTTTATATAGGCAGCCAGGGTTGGGGTGCGGCCCCCCTTGCCCTAGGGCCGGCCGGCTTGGGTGTCTTAGCCCCCAAGCAAGCCCTAGGGTTTGGGGCGCCTCCCCCTCTTGGGCCCCTTTGGCTGGTTTGGTCCATATGGGCCCTTGTGTGGTGCGGCTGGCCCAAGTGGCCAGCTGCACCCCTTTGGTCCATGTGGGCCCCCTACATTAGGTGGGTCCCACTTCTAGACTCCTCTAGAACTTTCTAGAATATTCCGGAACCCTTCCAGAAAATCCCAGAACCTTTCCGATACCTCCGGAAACCACTTTCCATATATGAATCTTATTCTCCGGACCACTCCGGAACTCCTCGTGATGTCCGGGATCCCATCCGAGACTCCGAATCACCATTCGTTCATATCATCAAAATATCTCATCACTAACCCTAGCTACATCGGAGCGTTAAGTGTGTGACCCTACGGGTTCGAGAACATGCAGACATGATCATATCAATAATCAATAGCGGGACCGGGATGCCCATATTGACTCCTACATATTCAACGAAGTTCCTTATCGATTGAACCACGATGCCGGAGATTCTTAATCTCGTATACGATTCCCTTTGTCTCACCGATATTTAATTTGCCCGAGATTCGATCGTTGATATCTCCATATCTAGTTTCATCTCGTTACCTGGCAAATTCTCTTTACTCGTCCATAATATAGGATCTCCATGATTAACACTTAATCACATGGTTGCAACCTTTTCTGATGCTATATTACCGAGAGGGCCCAGAGATATCTACTCCGTCACATGGAGGGACAAATCCCACTCTTGATTCATGTCACCCAACAAATACCATCGGAGATACCTGAAAGCCACCTTTATAATCACCCAGTTACGAAGTGACGTTTGATGTCCACAAAGCATTCCTCCGGTAAACGGGAGTGACATAATCTCATGGTCTAAGGAAACTATACTTGGCATACTAAAAGTGTTGGCAATGAAACTGTGTGACACGATCAATTGCAACTCTTTATTATCGGGTCTTGTCCATCACATCATTACTCCTAATGATATGACTCCGTTATCAAGTGACTATAATAAGTCCATGGTTAGGAAACTCTAACCATCTCTTGACTAACGAACTAGTCCGGTAGAGGCTTACTAGGGACACCTGTTTGTTTATATTCCACACATGTATTATGTTTCCAGTTAATACAATTATAGCATGGATAATAAACTATTATCATAAACATGAATATGCTAATAAACCATTTTATTATTGCCTCTAGGGCATATTCCCAACAATTTCATCACCGGATTTCCAAGGTCACAAAAGGGCAATAATGCCATCTTGGTCGTCATCGACCGCCTATCCAAGGTAGCCCATTTCCTTCCGGTTCGCGAGGACATAAATGCAAATCAATTGGCTGGGTTGTATGTTGCCCGCATTGTTCCTCTCCATGGTGTTCCAATGAGGATCATCTCCGACCGTGGGAGCCTATTCGTATCCAGATTCTGGTAGAGTTTCCAAAATGCTGTGGGAACCCGTCTCAATTTCAGCACAGCCTATCATCCTCAAACTGACGGTCAAACTGAAAGAGTGAACTAAGTTCTTGAGGACATGCTTCGTGCATGTGTCATCTCCTTCGGTAAGGGTTGGGAAAAGTATCTCCCCCTAGCCGAGTTCTCCTACAACAACAGCTACCAAGCCAGTTTGCAAATGGCTCCCTTTGAGGTTCTATATGGGAGAAAATGCCGAACTCCTATAAATTGGTCCGAAACCGGAGAGAGGCCACTCTTCGGTCCTGATGTGATCAATGAGGCCGAGGAGAATGTTCGTATCATTAGGGATAATCTCAAGGCTGCCCAGTCAAGGCAAAAGAGCTATTATGGCAAGCATCATCAAGAGGTTCACTATGAAATTGGTGACAAAGCCTATCTTCGAGTCTCTCCACTCCGAGGCATTCGTCGCTTCGGAATCAAGGGCAAATTGGCACCTCGCTATGTTGGGCCTTTCACCGTCCTAGCCAAGCGAGGAGATCTCTCCTATCAACTCGAGCTACCCTCAAACTTCCCGGATGTGCACGATGTGTTCCATGTCTCCCAACTCCGTCGTTGCTTCAAAGATCCTATCCGTGGGGTTGATCATGAGGTGTTGGACATCCAGGAGGATTTGACTTACCGTGAGCATCCTATCCGCATCTTGGATGAAGCGGAAAGGAAAACCCGCAACAAGACCATCAAATTCCTCAAAATTCAATGGTCTAACCATTCCGAAGAAGAAGCAACTTGGGAGCGAGAAACTAGTCTTCGTCAGGAATATCCCACCTTCTTCACTCAAGCCTAGAATCTTGGGACGAGATTCCTGTAAGGGGAGTAGAACTGTATCAGCCCCAGCTCGATACTGAAAAATACGAAGAAATTTTCCACTTTTTGCATTCTTGTTTGCATCATGGCATCCATATGAAATTGCTACTTCTAACAATTCACTTTGAAACCAATTAAAATGGGGAAGCAAACTTCCCAAACATCCAAACCAATGCAATTGCTTAACTTGGCAAACAATTCATTCTTGGACTTCCAAATTGTTTAGGAAGTTCCAAGTTTACACCTTATAACCAATTCTCAAAATTCAAATATTGCCAAATAAGAAATGAAATTGAGAATCCAAAATTGTTTCAATTCAAATCCTATTTTGAAACCAAGCCAAACCTTTCCAAAAATTCAAACTATAATTATGGGGAGCTTCTTTTTCATATTAGGAGCCTCCATGAAAATTTTCATTATTTTTGGAAATACTTAAGTGCTTCAAATAAATGCATTTTGCAAATTATCAAAAATGACCATATTCTAGCAATATGAATAAATCTAAATCTAAACATTTTATTTTGAAGACAAAATTTTTGTGAATCTTCTACCTGTCCAGGGAAGGCTTTACAAATTTTTGTAGATTTTATAAAAATGGGTTAGGGCCTCAATTAAATCACTAAAGTTTACTGTTGGACCTGTTTGCAATTACTGAAAATTGAGGCAGGGGGTTTTTCAGAAAATGGTCATCACTGTGGCGTCATGGCGCCTTGGCGCCATGCCGTCCTGCCGGCCGCGCCGCCCATGCCGCTGCCGGGCCCCTCCTTGCCGTGCCACCCCTGGTGGACAAGGACGCCACCTGCTCCTCCCTCTCTCCCCGACCCATTTCCTCCTCTCACCTGCTCCCCCGTCTCTCCCCTTTCTCCTCCCGAGATCCACCGCGGCCGCCCGGGTTGTCGAGGACGAAGCCGTCGTCTAGGACCGCACCGCGCAGATCGAAGCTGACGGGAGGCTCCGCCGTGCCCCCTCTACCTCTCCGGCCAAGGAATCGAAGCGGGAGGCTGGGAATCGCCGACGCAATGCTCGTTTCCCTCGCCTCCGGCCGCCACCGTCCTGCCTGCATCCTCGTCGTCTCGACGCCCCGGCGCCACGCTGTCGACGCCACGGTGCTTCGGGTAAGCCCCGCGTCCGTTCTGGCCATTTCCCGTTTCCCCTCTCCCTCTCCACGCCGTCGGTCGCCGAATCGTCGTCGCCGCCCCGCCGTGCCGTGCTCCCGGCATGGGCACCGGCCTATCCGGCCTGAGGCCGGATGGCTCGGGCAGGTGCCCGGCCTGGGCTCAGCTTGGGCCGGCACGAGGCCAGAGGCCTCGGCCACCCTCCCGGCCTGCACGCCCAGCCTGGGCCGGCCAAAGGCCGGAGGCTTCGGGCCTCTGCCTGGCCTGTGGCCCAGCCTGGCCGACCCTAGGCCGGCCTGCCAGGGTTTTGAATTTCCCTTTTTGTAAATAAAAATGAAATTAAAACAATTGTTATCTATTTGAATATTGCTGCAAAAATAGCTAATAAAATATCAAAATGTTCAGAAAAACAAACTCTACCTGTTAGTATAGTTGTAATGGTCTTTTGGATCTATTAATTTAGTTGTTTAGTAAAAATTCCTAAAATGGCATAAATAATACCTAAATTGGGAAAAATCATAACTCGAGAAATAATTTACCAAAAATGGTAAATAAAATATCAAAGCGATCAACGTGTCAAATACTATTAAATCATGCTTACATCACATCATGCTCACACATTTTACTTGGATGTTATTCTTTAATTGATTAAAAGAATTAAATTCAAATAATTATTTAATTCATTTTATTCATCAGTACTCGGAAAATCACAAATGAGGTACCAAAATGATCGGAAGAACAAAACCTACTTAATCATGTCATGTTCATGCAAATTTAAGCCACATATTTTGTAATGTAATATTTTATACATAATGTGGTCACTAAGATAAATATGGGGTTGTTTCCAAATAATTGCACTAATTATTTGGAACTCCATTTAACTTGTTAGATATATTAAATGATGATATCTTTGCATAAACTTGTCATGTCATCATGTGATTGTGCATTGCACCTTGTCTTCGTGTTATTTATTTGTTCCTTTGTTATTATTTTGGGTATCGATAGATTACGGAGTGGAGGTTAACCCTACCTACCCCGACGAGTAGTATTACACGCCCCGGCTGCAAGGCAAGAGATAACCTAACCTTCTTGGCATCTAGCATCCTATTGCTTTATAAACTTATTTTATCCACCATAATATTGCATTCGATTCCAATGTCAATTTTGGTCAATACTAGAGTATCCTATGAATGCATGTTTTTCCCCAAACCAATACATGTATCCCTACCTATGAACCATAGGGTTGATGTGTTGGCCTGAGACGATATAATTGTTGTTACATATGCTTAGCTATTCTTAGCCATGCTTAGATAAATGCTTTATTGTCCGTTGATTAATTCCATAATATTGATGTTGATGGAATGTTTGGACATGGAGGTTACTGTTGGTACTTAATTAATTTTTCTTAAAAGGCTTGGATGAGTTGCCATCGGAGATGGTGTTTTGCCTCATTCTTGCCCCTAAGTGCGAGTTCCTGTCTTCGGAACGAAGGTCTGAGAGTGCTGCCATTGGTGGGGACATATGGAATCCCCTTTAACCAAATAACTTGTGCGGGCGTATCCAAGGGTCCTCTAGTTTGCTATTTCCATTTGCGCGTGAGTGTGTGGGTGGAAAAAGAGATGATGAGGATGATGGTGTTTAGGACGTGGCGATGGGGGCAGGGGCTGAAATAGGCTGGGTAAACTTGTCCTGTCGCCACAGATGACTCTTGGATAGTCTCACGTGAGGTAAAGGTTTAACCGCGCCCACTCGCCGGCCTTCCTCGGAACAGGGCCAATCAGGTGAGCCGGACGGTACCGGTGGGTAAATTAGTACACCCCTGCAGGGTAAATCTTTTCGAAAAGCCGTGTCCGCGGTTATGGACGCCTTGGGAATGGATTTACGGGATCATAGAAAATTTAACCTTAATTAAAATTTGGCAGCTAAAGGTTGCAATTCAACGAGTGTTAAAAGGTTCATTTCCTCGAGGGTGATTCGAGGGAGTGCCTTGGTGGTGATGAGATGTTTCTGGTTACTAAATGGTTCGTTGAGAACCGAAGATGAAAAGTTTACTCTCTTATCCCCTTTCGAAAAACATTCTGAGTATACGATGCCATGTGAGTCACTTATGTCTTCTATAAAGGAAAACTGGCTTTGTGCAAAAATAACTACATACAGCTTTAGAGCCTCCATCAGCATTGGGCCTATATCGCCCTACTAAACTTGCGAGTACGTCGTACTCAGTCTCTCTTTGCTGCCTTTATTATTTTGTTTCAGAGGAGGACGACACCGAGCAGCTAGGTGGTTTCTTCTTGGACATCGACGAGTAGTTCGGGGTTCCCAGGTGGCAGCTTGGGACGTCTCGGAACAAGCTTGCAGGGTTATGTTTATTTGTAGGCCTCTTAGGCCATATTTGGATCTTGTTGTATTAGACAACACTACTTTGCTTCCGTATGATGTATTTTTGGGTCTGTGACCTCGATGTGTAATATTTGTATCTTTCTCATATATGAGTTGCTATATGATCTCTTTGTGTCGTAGAGTCTGTGATGTGCCAGTTGTTCCGCAGTCTTGATCTCTCTACTATACATGATAGCTATGTTTGAGCTTATGGCATGATCAAAGTGTTGCGTTGCCGATGATCCATTCCGAGCACGCCTGCCAAAGATTTTGGCCTGGGATTGGTAACCCCAGTAACCTTCGATTGTGTAGCATGACCGGTTGCACAAAGCTTCATTGTATAGTTCTGGGGTCGGGGCGCTACAGAGATCGATATTATGTAATGCTACATATTCTGTTTGTTAGGATCCAATGAATTGTGAAGTTATGATCAGATTATTCATGTTATCTAAGTGTTCTATTTATGCTATTGCATGCTCTCTGATGTTAGTGGTTACTCTGGCGAAGTGATTGCTTTTATCTCCAAGAGGGAGTATTTATGCTAGATGGTAGGTTCATGCCCCTCCGTGCCTGCGCTCGAGTGACAGAAACATGTAAGGACGAGAATGTGTTGTTGCTACTAGGGGTAAAACATCGGTGTTTATGTCTTCGTGATCATGAATATTGCTTACATCATGTATTGTACTTAATGTAACTGTCTGTTGTTTGCTATTTAATACCGAAGGGTGACATGCTGGATAGCGATCCCTAGGTGGATTTTTAGTCATAGATACAGTTGGATTATGGTCTATGTATGTTTGACGTGATGCCTACATGAATATTATACATGAATTCTCTATAGCATGGCAAGATTAAGTTTCTGTCACGGTTCTGTCAATTGCCCAACTATAATTTGTTTACCCGTCATGTTTAAATTTATCTTCAAGAGAGACACCACTAGTGAACATATGGCCCCAGTCCATCTTCTTACGTTGATAACAACCTCGTTTACTTACTTTCCACCATCACTTGCTTGCTGGTCCGTTTTCATAATTTGTTCTTTTCACTATAAGATTTAATCCCTTTGTTTTCACCTGACCAGAAAGATTGACAACCTTTCTAGCCATTGGGGCAAAGCGCATTGTTTGAGTGTGTGCAGGTCCGCGCCTCCAAGCACCTTGTTGGAGACCTCCGAGCCCTACTAGTTTGATAACCTTGGTTCTTAAGTGAGGGAGAAACTTGCTGCTCGCTACATCCTACACCTTCCTCTTGGGGTGACCACCGACGATTATTCACTACATCATTGTAGCCATAGCCACCATCAGGGGGCGCAATGACCCCCTTTGGCAATAAGGACATGTGGCGGAAGGCCGATGGAGGGGTGAGCATGTTCGCGCATGAGGATGGCATGTCAGAGCGAGGGGAGCATGTCGAGGCAGCGTGGTGGTGACGGTGGCCATGTCCATCGTTGTCGTGGCGTATGCGTATGATCACGACAACCCTCGTGGCAAGGAACATCGTCGGCACGTCCGGGAGATTCGGACGACCGCCACGGTGGCCACCATAAGCATTGTCATCCTCGTCCTTGCACTATGGCTACGGACATGGATGGTCATCACCTCGACGGCTTATAGTGTCCTTCCAAAAATACAAATCATAACACATGAAAGTAGAAACAAAATTTCTCTGGTTGTTGCGTCCAATAGTGATGATAATCATGGTTCTTTGCTCCCAGACAGAACTGAACGTACTTTGTCAAGCTGAATGGCAAAGCTACAAAATGACAACATAAAATTCAGAAATGTCTCTCTTCCTTACTCTTTCTGACCAGATCAAGAACCATATACCTTTGCTCTCTCCGAGCAAACCAAGAAGAAAGAATCAACCTTCATCCTCACTAGCTCTCCCTCTCAGCCCCTCTCTTTCCAATCACGCATATCCAGACAAAAAAATGCAGAGCGTCAATACCTTGCTGGGAGCGGAGATGGAGCTGGCCAGAAAATGGGGACGGCGCGACGGAGGGCGGAAAAGACAACCACCATCGTCAGACGCCTGTGCTCAGGGACGAGCATCTAGCCGTGCTCGGGGATGCGCACCATGCCGCCAATCTGTTTGGGGTCCAGGTCAGGGCAGAGAAGGTCGTCGCCAACCGCTGCTGCTCGGCCACCCTGCATAGTCCGTCTCATCCATGGTTGACGTGCCGCCGATGAGGCAGGTCCTTCGACTCTGTGCTCGGACCCAAAATAAATTCAATCCAAGAAACAAAGTAGAAATATAATAAAACTCACCGGTTCCCTTCGCCGAGCGCCACTGGCCATCGAGCTCACCAGCGGCTCCAACAACCTCGCCACCGGGAGTGCACGAGTCACCGTGCTAGCGCCGCACCTGCTCAGTCGTGCCCCCAGCGAGCCCTGCCACAGATCGGAGGGCCCGGGTGCAACCAGTAGTTGTTGCGATGTACGATCCGATGCTCAGGTCAGAAGAAGAGCAAGGAGGAGGAAGGACGACGAGGGGAAGATGGGGCACGAGAAGAAGAGGCGGAGGAGAAGATGTGGCGCGGGTCTGGAGGACGAGAGGGGATTGTCTTCGATCTAGGTTTTACCTGGATCCTATTCTCAGCGGCTCTGTCCTCTCACCGCGTAGATGGCGCATAAGAGGTGATAGAGACGGCTGGGAGGACGACACGCGCGGCGGCGCCGGCGCGAGATGGCGAGCTGGAGGAGGAGACGCGGGACGGGATCAAGGGAGGAGAGAGGCGGCGGCGCGAGGAGACGCGGAGGGGATTGGGGGAGGAAAACGAACGAGGATTGGCACTAGGTTTCACCCTGCGCTGGTTTTGTCCCGCTGCAGGCGTGGTCAAACGGAGAGGGACACATAAGAACTGGTGTCAGCAACTGATTTGTAGACCACGTACGCAGCGAGCCCCACCCATTTAGCCAGCCAAGAAGTGAATTTTTTTTTACGGCATTCAATGGCTGCTGTGAAAAGTGGAAGGTAAAAAATATTGTTTAACCGAAAGCAACGGTCAAGATAAGGTGGCAAGTTCAGATTGCCTCAACAGCCGGGTAGTCTAGGCTCATTTAAAGGAGTAATATCAGCCCATCCATAGAGAATGGTCTTCTAATTACTTGTTTGTTGAGGCACGTGACAATTACTTGTCATTGTCACCGTATATAGCTATACGCAATTTACGGTCACTCTATACGCACGTATGTGTCATCGAAGGTCACCGGAGGCTGTAGATCGACGTATTTGCCGACATGGCATTGCGATGACCAGTCTGCAACAGTGATATTTTTGCAAAAGACCCCTTTCAATTATGCATTTCTACTCACTGTCTAAAGATGGGTCATTTAGTCAGGCTGTCCGGTGGGGCCCACTGGTTAGTATCACCGTCTTCCTTCTCCTCTGTCCTGGAGCTGCTGGGCACCGCCCCACACACGCACACACATCGCGGCATGGATGGGAGGGGTGGCGCATTCGGCGTCGTGGCCACGGACGGCAACTGCTCCGCCAGGAGCGCGGCGAGAGACGCGCTGACGTGCTAGGGTCGGGCGGCGGACGGCGCGGCGGACGTGGTCGGGACCTCGATGGCGTCCTGCAGCCTGGAGCGCGGCTTGTGGCCTGGAGGTCGATGGCGGACGAGTCGCGCGGCCGGAGGCGGAGAGAGGCCGCCGCGGTGATGGGGATCGAGGCCGGCAGTATGGAGCGCGCACCGAGGCGTCGTTTGCTGGGCGCCGTCGTGCGCTGCGCGTCCGTCTCACCAGAGAGCAAGCAGCGGCACAACCAAGACCAACTGGACGCCACCAGAAGCCTGTGTAGCCGAGCATCCGGAATCTGCGCCGTATCCGGGGCGCTAGGGGAGCACGGCTTCGAGGAGGTAGGCGGCGGGTAGCTGCGAGCTCGGGCGAACCTGCGGAAAGAGAGCCTCCTTCGAGGCCAGCACCGCACGCTGCCGGCAGGCCCTACTCCTGGGCTCGGGGCGGCATTTGGGTTCAGAGCCCGCTGGGCACGCTGATGCCGCTCACGGCGCCCGCTGGTGCTCCTACTGCTCCAGGCATGCCGATCGTGGCGAGGTGTGCTGCCCAACATCCACTGCTGCCAACGATCGAACACATCAGACGTTTGACGAAATGCCGAGCAAGAGAGGGACAATCCTGAAGCACTTGAGGAGCGGATGACAAGGCTTGCCATTGTGAGTAGGGAGACCATGCTCAGCTCAGCTTGACATCATGCCCGAGTACTCCACTGGTGAGTTGAGCGAGCCTATTGTCTGCACCGGCATGCCCGTGTCCTTTGCAGGGATAGCTACACGTTGTGACCGTGTCCTGTAATCTAGGATCGCTAGCTATTGGACTTAGTTGTGGATGCTCTTGTACATGCTGTTCATGCTCCCGGTCCCTGTACGGCTTACGGCGGCAGTGCGGCACCCACGCACTGATTGTTTGCTTCCTCCCCGCGCGTGCAACGTGTCAGCCACGTCGTGGACGCCGACGACGAGGCTGCTGTGTGCGCCACTGTGCCTGTGCGGCCAGAAGAGATGTAGGACGAAGCCGGACAGGAGGACGCACCGCGGGCGGGGCGAGACAGTGCTCGAGGGCTGGGCTAAGCGGATGGGCGTCGTCGCACCGGGTGCGGCGGCCACTGGCACGCTCCAGCACGTTGCGGCGGCTCCGTGCGTGCCACTGCGAGTCGTGATTGCGGCGACGCTGTGGCGGGAGGTGGCGGCGCACGGCGTCCGCGAGGACGACGACGGCGACGCGCTTCGACGGGAACGCGTCAGCGCCGTCGCTCCCTTGTACTGGCTGTGCATGGCAACTCCTCTGTTACAATGCGCGCCAGGTGCTCTCTGGGATCACGATGTAAGAACAGGAGGCGGAGCACGGCCAAGGCGCAGCGGACAAGGAGATCAGGTGGGGAGACGCAGAGGAGGAAGAAGTGGATTGGTGACACACACCAGGGGGCCCCGTCGGCCAGTCTGACTAAAGGCCCCAACAGGTGTGTCTCTGGACTTTGAATAAAAAAGTAGTATTGAGGGAGGGTCTTTTTGCAAAAATATCAGTGCTCGAGACTGGTCAACATAGTGCCACATCGACAAATACGACGCTATACAGGCTCCAGTGACCTTCGATGACACACGTGGGTGTATTCAGTGACCGTAATTTGCGTATAGCGATGTACGGTGACAAAGGTGAGTAATGGTCTCAAATTTAGTGATGTCTGATGGATTTTACTCTTGCTAAATTTCACCCCACCCACGGTTGGGAACTAGTAATCCGTTGGATTTCTTACGATCAAACTGTACTTTAGACATATAGTTTTCAAATATTCAGGTGAAATGTCTCGGAAACTTCAGAATTGGAGGGAGAACTACAATACGCAGAGGGTCATCAAGTAGAAAAAGGAAGGTAAAGTTGTAAACATAAACATAAGCTGAACATACGAAAAGGTTCAGATCACTCTCATCCATAGTCACAGCAAACACATGGGCCAACAAGGCAAACAGTTCGCAGCTTAATGTAAAGTAGATAGACAAGAACAGTCGCTGCAACAAATTCGTCAATGAATGGGCGTCATCTCCCACTTCTGATTTACGCCACCGTGCGACTGGAATAAGATCACGGGCGTCCCGTCATGCACCCCGCCGAACTCAGGCGAGCCCTCCGCCGCATCAAGGACGAAACCAAGGTGGCTGACGCTGCGGATGTAATGGAAGCCTTCTCCAAGGCCGTCGCTCAGTGTCCACAGCAGAGCCACGTCCACCGAGTCCGGGGAGTAGTCCACGACTTGAACCTACATACATAGGATACGATCCATGTAGGTGTAACGACCCTGTATTATTAGATTGAAACTATGTACGTAGATCGTACAATTTTGATGCGAGTAAGAAAGGGCCATACCGACTGCTCGCCACGAGAGCGTCTCAGAGCCTTCCCGGTCGCTTTGTTGACTATTGCGAACGACCTGTGCCCCTCCTTGTCCGTCACATGCCCAGTATTCCGGTAACTCCGTATCCAAGCCTACACGAAGAAACCAAAAGAAACAATGGTGATGCCACACCGTGGCGGCCGTGCTGAAGGGCGTATTGCCTCTGGTCTGCTGCGTCTAAAAGAGAAGCGACTGACCTGCGTCACGTCCATGTGATCGGATCGGGCAAGGAGGGCGGTGCCATCGCGAACTGCCAAGCTCAGTTTCTGGTCGCTCTGGCACGCGATCCGAACAGGCAGGGCGGGATCCGGCGTGCTCGGGGCGATCTGCCATAGCTGGTTCTTGCCAGCGTTCCACCGGAAAAGGATGAGCCGCGTGCCGTCGCGGGCGCCGCCGTACTGAGGAATGGCCTCCTCCGCGTCGAAGATGTAATCCATGTTGTTGATCATGTGGATGCGGCGGAAGCCGTCGGCCAGAACCTCGCTCTCCGCCCACAGGACCGACTCGTCCAGATACCCTGGGTCGAACTTGATGGCTCGGACCTGTGGATGGAGACGACGGAAACGGAAAGTGTGGGTGAAGTCAGTACTCATATTACTTCTGAAGATGAACAGCCGAAATCTGAAAGAAAATTGGCTTACCGGCAGGCAGTACCCGAAGGAGTGCTTCAGTGCATCTCCTGTAGCTTTGTTCACGAGCGCAAACGCCGGGCTTCCTGCCTCATCCTTGAGACCACCAGCGTACCTCCCGTCCTTGTACCAGAGCTGCGTTAAGCGCGAGAGCTATACATCAGAAGATTGTACACTGAAAAAGATGAGAGACAAATTAAGCGGAGGCTTGCCTGACGGTCGTCGCTTTGGTCGGCCTTGGTGAGGATGACTTCGCCGTCGACGATTGCGAGGCTGTAGTCGTCGGACGCGCGGCAGTGGATCCTGAACGTGTAAGCCATGCTCTGCGTGCAGTCAGTTGCGGTGGGTCGCCAACGAAACACTACGCCTACAACTGGCACGAATCGCGGTTTTATACTACTCCGACCTTAGAAGTTGGAACGCTGGTAAAGCACAGCTATGAGGGCATGTGCACTGGTTTAGATAGGTGGTGTCTGTAATAGCGTTCCATGTCATATATTAGCAATACTATAGACAGCTTATGCAGTAGTCTGTCGGTAAAATATCTATTTATAGCCATCACTACATGTGAGTATAAGTTACAGACAGCATACATACAACAGCAAAATTGCCGGCTATAAGTTGTCTATAGGAATCGTACCAATGATCTATAATTCTACAGACAACCTCACTCTCTCTCCTTGTTCTCTTTCCTCCACATCATCAAAATCGCATATAACTTCTTTTTACAGACAGCTGACTCAACATCAATGTACATGCCCTGATCGTTCGAACTTACGGAATGAATTCGGCGCGACGGTTGGTGCTCCACCAAGGCATGGGAAATTTACAACCATCGTCGCGCCCGTAGCTATTCCGTTTTTTTTTTTTTGGCTCAATTAATTCTGCTAACTTCGAAAAACTGTTCGAATTCGTCTTCTCGGTAGTGGGATTTGGAATCGATACCGTGACGCCACGCCTTCCGAGACGAGGTTGCACAAGAGAGACGGACATAATTTGCTAAGGTCCAAGTCGCCAGTTTCTTTTTGAGAGTTAGTCCCACCTCGCCTTATATGTTTTTCCACCCTACAAATACGGCGAGCAGGAGGTGTGCCAATTATCTTATACGGAGTACTAGTAGTTTAGTTTTAGACAACAGTGGTCTCTTAATTTTAGTTGCCTTTATTTTACTTAGTCTTATTTTCTTTTTCTTGTAAATTTGGGGTTCCCCACGATTACATAAAAAGGAAAATGGTGCAGGCCGACTTTGCCCCACCGTAGTTCCCGTAAAAAAGAAGAGGTGTGCCGATCCGAGCTTCGGCTTCTAGTGTGACGTCCATGCTGGGGTGGACGCCACGACCCCATGATCAAGTCATGCTCTCACGATCGGCCGCTCGAAACGGCCTGCTACCTAGACTACGCTACCACTAGTCTGTCCCTGAGCTTCTACGCTCTGTTACCTGTCTGTAAGCTGGCCATCTACGCTCTTTACCATTCTGTTGCCTTGGCCAGGTTAAATAATAATGCTAGGACCCGCTTAAACACTCTTTGTAATGCTGTTGACCAACTTCTTATCAATGAATGAGTGTGTGCTTACCTGCTGCTGCTGGAACCTGCGTGGTCTCGGTCAGGTTCCGAAATGTGCCAATGTTCTATCTGAACTCCTCTCTATTAACCCTCACGCTGTTTTTATTCAAGAAACCAAACTCGATTCCATCGACAAGATCAAAGCCCACTCCTTCCTCCCAAAACAACTCACAACCTACCATAGCAAACCTTCCTCGGGATCTTGCGGAGGCATCCTAAATGCCTTCAGCCAGGCCCACTTCTCCATTCAATCTCAATCAGCCTCGGATTTCACCCTAACCTCTGTCGTAACCTGTCTTGCAAGCCCCACTCCTCTTTACCTCACGAACGTTTATGCCCCCACCGATCACCACCTAAAACCCCTTTTTTTAGACCACCTTGCCTCCATTGCTCCTCCGCCAAACTGCCCCTGGATGCTCCTAGGTGACTTCAACCTCATGCGATCACCCGAAGACAAGAACAACCCCTCCTTCCGTTTTAATGAGGCTGAGCTTTTCAACGATACAATCGATCAACTCATGCTCATCGAGCTACCCCTTCTAGATCGGTCTTATACTTGGACTAATAATCGTGCGCAGCCAACTCTGGAACGGATCGATCGTGTCTTCATCAACCTCGCCTGGGACTCCATCTTCCCTAACTCGTCCGTCTCCTCTACTACCCGTTTCATCTCTGACCACGTCCCTCTAATCATTTCCATTCAAACAACTGTCCCCCGTCCCGCTAGTTTCCGTTTTGAAAACGCTTGGGCCGAGATCCCGGCCTGCGAGGCAAAAGTGGCCTTCGCTTGGGCCACAACCCATAAACATTCAGACGGTGCCCTCTCCCTTGTTCGCGCCACCAAATGCACCCGTGCCACTCTCAAAAAATGGAGAAAAACAATCACCCCTCTAAAAGTACGTGAAAACAACTGTAAAATTGTGATTAACATCCTCGACCAGATAGAGGAAATCCGTTTCCTCTCCCCCCCTAAGCTCAGGCTTAGGAAAACAGTAATCGCTGTCCTCCACAGATCTGTCCGGCAAAAAATAGCTTATTGGAAACAACGAGGCAAAGTTAGAGCGGCCATCGAGGCTGATGAGAACACTAAATACTTCCACGCCTCCGCGTCTAACAGAGTAAGGAAAAACAAAATCTCACTCCTTGAACATAATGGAACAGAATACACTTCCCACGATCAGAAATCGCAGATCCTTACAAACTTCTACTCCAACCTCCTTTGCACGACACCAACGACCTCTTGGAACTTCCAGCTGCACGATCTCTACCCTAACCCAATCCCTGCTCTACGACACCTCGACTCCCCCTTCACTGATCAGGAAATTTTCGATGCCGTACATGGCATGAATCGATCGGCAAGTCCCGGGCCTGACGGATTCGGTCCAGGCTTCTACCGCAAATTCTGAAATATTACGAAAAATGCGATCAAACACCTCCTCAATGACTTCTACCACCTAAAAACTGACACTGGTAGCATCAACAGAGCTCATATCGTCCTCCTGCCCAAAAAAGAATCCGCTCGGACGCCTGATGAGTTCAGACCTATCTCTCTCCAGAACTGCCCCATTAAAATAATATCCAAAGTTCTAACTAACAGGCTAAAACCCCTAATCCCTCTCCTTGTCAGCCAAGACCAGACAGGTTTCCTCTCTGGACGCTGCATTTCCGAAAACTTCGTCTACGCGGCGGATCTGCTACACTGCTGCCACAAACGCAAAGCTCCGACATTGTCATCAAACTAGACTTCAGAAAAGCATTCGACTCCATCTCCTGGGACTCCCTTCTTGCTGTTCTTCAACACCGCGGCTTCCCCCCCACCTAGTGCGCCTGGCTCCGTGACATCCTCGCTACCGGGAAGACGGCAATCCTGCTCAATGGGTGACCGGGCCTTGGATTACATGTAAAAACGGTCTGCGCCAGGGTGACCCCTTGTCCCCCTACCTCTTCAACGCCTTTGTGGATTTGCTTCCACAAATGATCAACTTAGCTTACGCTAGAAACAAGATCGCCCACCCCATCATCAACGATCTCCCCCCCCCCCCCCCCGCGCAGTTCTGCAGTATGCCGACGACACTCTAATCCTAGTCAAAGCCTCCCCACACGCCGCAACTCATCTTCGCAAACTCCTCGACGATTTCGCCGCAGCAACGGGCCTCCAAATCAACTACCACAAATCAACATTCATCCCCATGAACATCACAAACAATGAAGCAATCTCCCTGGCCTCCATCCTTGGAACTGATGTCTCATCCTTTCCCCAAACGTATCTAGGCTTACCTCTCTCCCCTCACAAGCTACCTCCATCTGCGTTCCTCCCAACCCTCTCCAGAAGCGACCGCTACCTTTCTGGATGGCAGGCAAGCCTTCTTAACAAAGGAGGGAGGCTTGCTCTCCTTTCCTCTGTCCTCGACTCCCTCCCTACCTATATCATGTCCTGCTTCCAACTCTCCACTTCTCACATCGCAAAAATTAAGAAAAAAAGAAGATCCTTCTTCTGGGTTGCCGATGACTCCTGCTCTGGCGCGCAATGCTTGATTGCTTGGGACAAGGTCTGTACCCCTAAGGCCGCAGGGGGTTTAGGCGTCAAAAACCTAGAAACACAGAATGTTTGTTTGCTTCTGAAGTTCGCGTATAAGTTTTTGCACTCAGGTGATCTGCCCTGGAAAAATTGGATCCTTCACCACTCACCTATCCCCCTCCACCAAAGCTCCAACACCTCATACTTAGCCAAAATAATTAGGACTAGCCTGCATACCCTTAGAGGAATCTCTCAATGCCGCATCGGTGACGGCCTTAGTACTTTCTTTTGGCTAGATAGATGGATCCTACCTGAACCCCTCGCCACTGCCTACCCTGCCCTCTACTCCCACCACCTCAAACACTTCGACCTCATCCACACGGTGCTTACTGAAGGAATTGAGTCTAACCTACGAAACAGGCTAACCTCGGCAGCGGCTGCAGAGCTGGTGTCGTTGAACTCTTTGTTGATGCAGGTACACCTTGTCGACCGGCCGGACGTGCGCACGTTGCTGGATGGATCCGCGTTCTCCTCAAGGAGCGCATACGCCGCACTCTCATCGCAGCTACGGGACGATAACCTCAACCTCATCTGGTCTGCCTTTGTTCCGCAAAAAGTCTGTATTTTCGGGTGGCTACTCTACTTCGACAGACTCAACACAAGGAAGAACCTCCTCCGGAAGACGATTATCGCCTCCAGCGACTGCCCCAGATGCCTCCACCCGGTGGAAGATCGAGACCACCTCCTCTTCACATGCCCTCATGCGCGCGAAGTCTGGACTAAGCTGGGGATCACCCCGCAGTTCATGCCTCTCCCGCTTCTCTGGGATACGCTGCTGCCTCCAGGCCTGCCATCCGACATATGGCCCTCCGTTGCTCTCACAATCATGTGGAAGATCTAGGACGCTAGGAATTCCCAGGTTTTCAGAGGACTAAACCAGCATGTAACGATAACAGTCTCTAGAATCCTTGAGGACTTCACTCTCTGGGCTAACCGGTGTAAGACATCGGTTCAAAAGGAGCACGCCGAGCTGTGGCGTGACTTCATCTCCTCACGCCTCGCGTGACTTGTAACACCTCTGTGACATATGTTATAAAATTCAGGTGGGGAGTCTCCCCCCCCCCCCCCCCCCCCCCGTGACCGTTTCAAAAAAAAAAGTGTGACGTCCATGTCCAGGAGGGGCCAAGTCTAGCAAAACATTTTGAGCACGTGAACATTTTCTAACCCCTTAAAAATTGTTTCGAACCAAATGAAACATTTTTCGAACACACGAACATTTTCCGAGTAAATAAAAACTTTACGCATGTCAAGATCTAAGTATATTTTGAAACCGTACTTGAACTAGTGAACAATTTTGGAACCCATGAATGAGTTTTAGAACTCCCGAGAATATCTTTTTAACCCATTTTTTTTAACTCATGAGTACACTTATTTCTGAACCGATGAATATTTAACTTAACTGATGTGAACAATGTTTCGAACCCTCCAATATCTTTTGAATTAGAGAATATATACTTGTATAAACAATGAACATTTTCTTCAACCCTGTTAGCATTTTCCCTGAACCTCGTGAACATTGTTTTTCAGACCATGTACAAATTTATAATGACCATGGACATTATTTTCGACTAGATGAGATTTTAAAAAAAAATAGATAAAAGGGGAAGCAAAAAAACTGGAAACTAATAATGAAAGAAAAACATAACAAATAATCTATCTATTATATACTAAAAGCAAAATGAGTTAGCGAATAGAGCCACCACGTTAAGCCACATCCCCTTAATTAATATTGGCTCTCGGATCTAAAACTCAAGGCTGTGATTTAATTGGCCCATTAGTCACCACGAACGTACAACACGTGAACATTAACTGTGTACACGTGAACTTTATCTCAACTTCAACACGTGAAGACCTCGGGGAGTCCGGACCGTTTGATTTATAGTTGGTAGAGTCCATCTGATTTAAGAATAGAATATACGGCTCCAACACACCACGACTTTCTCATAACGTGAGCGAAAAGAAAAAAGAGACCCTCTCATACAAGACGTACAGAATCTTTATATAGGTATCTCCCACGTACGTGATGTCTCCAAGATTTCTCCAACCTCTTGCAACCAGTCCACGCTCTTGCCGCAGCTTTCAATAGGTCTGCATCTTGCGTCAGCTCGGTAAGGCAGATCCCAGCTCCCCGGATATTGGAAATTTGGCAATCACCCACCAGGCCAATCCTGCGCATCCGAAAGACCAGGTAAATATAATTTTCCTTTTGATCCCATTGTACTAAGCTATATTGATCTCAAACAGTAATCAAGTAAGGAAACTCAACTATATTGTTCAACATCGTGGTTCATCAATGTGCAAACTTCCATCAAAGTAGACACAGGTTGCAATCAGCAAACAATTTTCTCGATTGACCTACCCATCTCCTTTTTAAAAATCTTACACGCTGTGAACAAGTGCATAAATAATTGAATATTGGACATCAATTTTAGATAAATTATCTCTGTCGAAAGTAAATATGATGAAGTTTTTAGCGTATCAATAATAGATACATGATCATTGTATTATGTGTTCTATTAGCCTTTTCACTTATGCTTCAGTTGCCTTTACAGATATGACGCCTACCCTCCTAAGTGAATTGTCGACAAGAGACGAGTCACGGACAGTCAAGGTCAAGGTTTTAAAAATTTGGGATTCATTCAATCTATCAACCAATGAAGTCATTACTGTTGATATGATTTTAGCAGACAAGAAGGTACACCTATTACGTGTGTACAATTTAAATGGTATCACATATTTCTCACTTTTCTAACATATTATTTGTACATAGGGAAATACAATCCATGCTTCTATTGGAACAAAACTGATCAGCAAGTTTAAGTCAAAGTTTAATTAGAGAAGACCAAATCTACATATTGAAGACATTCAAAGTTTGGGAATATGACAAGTATAGGCCTTTGAAGAACAATCTGAAAATTGTATTCGTATCTGATACCACAGTAAAGGAAGTTCTACAAGAATCACAGAAGTTTGTAGACTATTACTTTGAGTTTGCTGATAAAGATACCTTATGGAGTAGGGAAAATAATGATGCACAATGCTCAGGTATGTAGATCCAATATTTAAATCAAAGAGAAATTATATATCAGTTAAGTAATATCTCTATGCAGATGTTATTGGCATGCTTAGAGGGATAAAACCAATACAAGAAAAAATAATAGCCAGGGACACTTCAAAGGAGCGAACTTCAAAAATCCGTGAGATTGAAATACTTTTGTTGGATTAAGTCCTTTAATTTATATCATTACTTAACTTTCTTTTTCAAATTTAAGTTCTGATGTAATTTTAAATCACTTTTACATGATTATATTTCTGAAGTGGTGAGAAAATCAAAGTCACTTTGTGGGGGGAGAGTTTAGCAAATATGATAAACGAAGATCTCTTGGGAAAACAAACGATAGTGATTGTCACTTCAAATCTGGTCAAAGATTTTTACGGTGAGTACTTTAGTGTTTTTTATTTTCTTTTAGCATAATATGATTTTACTGATCCTTTCATCAATAGGTTTATCACTTCGTACAACAAATGCATCTAAAGTCTACCTAGACTTTGAAATTCCAGAGACAAGAGAAATTATCAACAGGTAGGATGTGTATTACGTATACACTATTTTCGCAAGAGTGCTTTTTGATGACGTTGTCAATATAATGCAGGCATTGTACAGTGGATGACTTCCCAACAATGATCGAAGTCGATGCAAGCACACAAGGAACGGTAGAGCAACAAATGTTTTATAACAGAAAAACCTTAAGGGAAATAACGGAACTGCGGTTCAATGATGTGAAAACAAAGGTTATTTCAGACCCTTAATTTGAAGTATATTTTACATATTTTCTTGCACATCGTCTCATATTTTTCTCTTTACTTAAATTAGGAATATATGTGCACAACCAAAGCAACAATAGATGAGATCATCTCCGATAGAGGTTGGTGGTACATGGCATGTAAAAGTTGCTATTCTGCGACAAGAAAGGAGTCAGATAACTATGTTTGTAAAGCGTGCAACAAAAAAGCAGAAACTATAGACCAAAGGTGATAACTCTTAATACTCTATTTTTCTAATACTGTACGTAATATGAGTTTCTGTTAACACTAAAGTATCATATCAGGTACATAATCAATATGAAGATAAGTGACCACACAGCAACAACAACATGTGCACTATTTAACGAGGTATCCCAAAAACTTTTGGGGAATAAGTCTGTTGATACCATGCTAGAGCAAGAGGGATACTCGGAGACAATCCCAGAATCAATTCAGAACCTTTGTGGAAGAACACTCATATTCCGTTTGAAGTTAAATTCAAGGAATTTAGAAGAGTGCATGGAAAATTATAAAGTTAATTGCACTTTTGAGCCTGATAACGAGCTAGAGATGAACTATTCAAATGAGAAGGCTGAGGAGGTATGCACATATACATTCTTTTTCTTACCAAAGGACATACAAAATCATAATGGAAAATGTTTTGCAGGACATGCTAGACTACCCAGGACATGGAGACTCAACTGCTTCAATTATGCATAATTTAGAAAATCAGGTCTGCTAATATATGGTTTCAGTAGCAAAGGTAATGTATTATTCTCTTTTTACTAAAAACATATTCTTTTATAGGGAAAAATCTTCTCCGATACTGTGACAGAAGAATCGGAAGGTGACAAAAGTGATACCAGTGAGAAGGAAATCCGTGCATCTACCAAAAAAAAAATACTGAGGAAAATTAAAAAAGAGAGATCAAGCACAAGACCTAAAAGAAAAATAATGAAGGTTACTTCCAGAGGGAGCCACCATGATGAGGTAATATTGTAAAGAAGACTTTTCATCATTTACAACATGTATGATTTTTAGCATAAATATATTACCAAATTATGCAGAAAGAATCAAACTCTTATCAAGTTAGAAAAGATAAGAACTCACGGAAGAGATCTAGCAGAAAAGTAACAAAGGTTGGCAAAAAAAGCAAAAAATCTGTTATAAGAATGGAAATTTCTCATGATGAGGTATGATAATATTTATCCTTATTTTCTGTTGACATTAAGCTCTATTTCCTATGTCATACAACACCAACGAAAAATGCAGGAACCTGAGTCAGATTCAGAGGAGCTAAGGGAGGATGAGAACGCTGCAATAAAAACATATGGATTTCAAGATAGCGTACGCAATAGCCAAACGTCAAGTGGAAATTTAATTCCAGTAGATGCTTCAGATAATGAGTGTGATAATACATATACACGTGTGAACAAGTCTGCATGCAAGAAATCAAAGGTTGCCAAGGGAAAGAAAATCAAGAATAAGGTAGATCATTTGTTGATTACAAATTAGCAATAACATTGGTAATTATTTTTCATAAAGATCAATAAATTCATGTGTTATGTACGCAGCAGGAAAAAAATGATTTGGAGAGTATTGGGAAAAGGAGAGGCAACACGAAATGTAAGAAAGGAAGGAAAAAGGTTGGTTCCAGAAAAAGCAAAAGAAATGTTATGGAGAATAAACTGCTAGATGATGAGGTACTATAATCTACATGTATGAAAGAAGATTTTGATCATGGAGCATTATTATTAATGAGATTACCAAAATTGTATATTGTAACATATTATTGTTAAAAAAAGATGTATCTTATATTCTAAACTATTTTATTCTAACTTACAGGTAGAAAAGGGAGAGGTTGGAGAATATGGGTTTGAAGATAGCGTACGCAATCGTCAAACGTCAAGTGGAAATTTAATTATAATAGTTGGTTCAGATAAAGAGTGCGATAATACAGATACATGCAAGAACACAAAGGTTGCCAAGGGAAAGATAATCAAGAATGAGGTAGATAACATTGTTAATTATTTTTCAGAAAGATCACTAAATTTATGTGTTACGTACGCAGGAGGCAAAAAATGATTCGGAGAATATTGGGAAAAGGAGAGGCAATACAATATGTAAAAAAGAAAGGGGAAAGGTTGGTTTCAGAAAGAGCAAAAGAAATGTTATGGAGAATAAACTCCTGGATGATAAGGTATTATAATCTACATGTATGAACTAAGTTTTGTATCACGGGTCATTACTATTAATGAGATCGGTAAAAAATGTATATTGTAAACATATTGTGACTTGCAGGTTGAAACGGGAGTTGAAGTCAATGATGATGTTAACTGCTTTGAAAATTTAAACCACCTACAAAAGCCTACACATAAGAAATTCAAGAAAGTTGTGAAAGTGAGGATAATCATTATTAGGGGCTTATTTCTTATATTTTTTTAATCCAAATCAAATGTTGTCCTATTCTCTAACTAAGGTATGTTATCTTACAGGTGAAACAGGAACAGAAGGATAAAATCAGTATAAAAAAAAGAACAAAAACTGTAAAGGTAACTCATGATGTACAACTTTGATATTTAACATTACCTATAATTTATTTATTTTAAGAGCAGCACTAATTTTACAATTTAACAGAGAGACAACAACAATGATGATGATGAGAACAATGATTGCATCAGTTCAGACGAAAGTGCAGAAGAACTGACTGAGGAAATTGCAAGCACAACAAAGAAGAAAAATGTTGATAGCAGAATTAAGAGGAAGGTGTCATCAAAAAAGGAGAATATAGTACCACTGGATCTCAGTCACGATAGACCCAAGAGGATTAGGAAAACACCTGATAGATTCACATACTAGGTTGCTCGACGCTTCAAATAGCATGTAGTAATATTATATGCTTCTTTACTGTAAATAAGATCAAGTACTCTATTTATACTTAGTAGTGATTATTGTAAGCTCTATGAGAGCATGAAGATTAATTTTCAGATTAGTGTGCATACAGACATACACTGTGAAGTCTGTGAATATTTAGTCGTGCTAATCTTGCGTTTTTGCTACGCAAAACCAAAAAATTGCTTTGAATCATGTCATCTGTTTATGTTACGTGTACCTATGCCGCCCAGCTAAGTGCAAGTACATGTATTGAGTACAGGCCTACTAACAATCTCAACCAGCATGTGCCAATTATTAACTTTTAGGGTCGTGATGGGGGGATACTTTATAGGTAGGCCCATGGACCCGGAAAGTAGACCCGCCAAGACCAAGAAGGCCAACGCCGAGTCACGAGACAAGTCGCATGGGCTGGGCTGGAGACAAGCCGACCAAGGCCCGTGTGGAGAAAGAGGCTCGTCCAAAGAAGGAGTCCAAGTACAACCCGGAGTCTAACTTGGAAGACCAAGACGTAGAGTAGGACTCCGTGTTCTAGTGTGACTCGGTGTAGCCTGTAAGTCCAGAGACCCGGCGGCCTTTATAAGCAGGGTCCTGGACCTTAGATAGATGAGTTCTAAGAGATAAGCTTCAACCAGTAGAGACACCCTAGCCACCAGAGAGAAGTCGCCGGCTCCTGAGTTGTGGGAGCCGGGTCCTTGTAATCGAGATATAATCAAGAGCAATAACATAGAAGCAGGAAGTAGGTCTTTACCTCGAATCAGAGGGGCCGAACCTGGGTAAATCCTTGTTCCTTGGCGAGATTAACCGTTCCAACGTACTTCAATCACCAATGGCCCCGAAACTCATCTTCCCTGAGGAAGAACTTGCCGTGACAACCCCACGACAGTTGGCGCCCACCGTGGGGCCTATGGTGACAAAAGGAGTTGAGATCGTTGGAGCTGCTCGTCGGGCTATGGAGAAACTCGCCATCGGGCGGGTCTACACGGATGAGCATGGAGAGACCGAGATCGATGACTCAGGTTGGACTTCGGAGATGAACGAAGTCGACGAAGGCTACCAGCTTGTCTTTGGAGGAATCAACGTGTTCGTCGGGATGGTTTGCGCGTCGGGTCTTCGCGTGAACTCGGCGGAGTCAGTATCAGAGCCAACCGTCGTCGTCGAGTCCGACGGCGAGGAGTCGGTCGGAACTTCAGAGGTCGGCATCATCGCCGAGTCTGAGGAACCCCTAGCAGAGAAACCAGAGATGCTGCAAGAGTCAGATTCAGATTATGATGCAGATTCAGAGTCCATCCTACCCTTGTTTGAAGATCGGCTTGGGTATGGGATAGAGGAAGAGGATTATGAGGAGTCGCCAGTACGCGCTCGTGTTGTGGGAGTCTACATGTCTGGAAACACTGGGAATCAGTTTGATCCGACTCTATTGACAAAGGAAATTAATGCAAGTAATGCCGCAGAGAGGGCGGCTGAGTTAACCAATGCTCGTACTGCGTTGGAGAGGCAGCTAGCTGATATCACAGAAGCAAATCATAGATTGGCCGAAGAGCGGGCCCGAGTCCAGGATGAAGCTCAAGTTGTGCGGAGGCGCCGCGAGGAGCTTACTTCAATTCAACACCGCAGAGCCAGGAGTCGCTTGCATGATGGAGTCCACATCAATCCAACCAATTTATTCACCACACCTAATGGTCCGGGCAGAGGAGCCGGACTGGGAGGCTCAGCGGCAGCAGGAGGCGCCGCAGGAGGAGCCGGAGGAGCACCACCACCACCACCACCACCCCCAGAAGGACCGGGAGGCAGCCGTACCAACGGACCACCGCCTGAAGGAGGAGTCGGAGGAGGAGCATCTGGTGGCTTAGGGTCTCAGCCTAACAGATTTCATACTCCAGAGGGACATTACTCTAATCCTATGGACAATGTTCATGCGGCGACTCTGAGATTGGAGAATATTGTGGTACCAGAGGGACCAGCAGGACAGGAGACTCGTGAGGCTATCGAGCTATTGAAGACAGCTTTAACTCAGCAAGCTTTGTATCCAACTTTTCCAGATGCAAGTAGGCTACACTCAACACCCTTTAACTCAGGTACGAGGAGTCGGCACGGTGAGTCCAACCCGGCCAACTCTACGAGTGCAAGGCGTCGTGAACTAGTGAGGAATCGTGCAAACATGCCAACTACTTCACAAGCTCAGCTAGTGGTTGATGAAGCAAGGCAACGACGAGAAAGAGAAGCAGCAAGAGCTCGGGAGGCAGAGAGGGACAGAGCGTTAGTGGGTGCAGCCAACCCGCCTCAGCCAACCCGGGTGCACGAGGAGGTGACTTCTCCTGGTGCTTCCCCAGCATTAACAGGACCAGAGTGTTTGTCTGATGCCATCAGGTCCGAGTCCTTCCCCAGCAGTTTCAAGGAGCCGCGCAAGGTTCCAAATTATGAGCCCAACATGGACCCGACCTCTTGGTTAGGTACGTACGAGATGGCGATGAGTATTCGCAATGCCACAGGTAATCTGTGTGCCAAATTCATGTATCTTATGATGGAGGGAGCAGCCAAGGTTTGGATGCGCAACTTGCCTCCTAGGTCAATCAACTCTTGGGAGCAATTGAAGGCGGCTTTTATTCAGAACTTCCAGGGCACATGCAATAAACTCAGCACCATCGAGGACCTGTAGCGGTGTGTCCAGAGGAAGGGCGAGTAAGCAAGGCACTGGATGAAACGAGTCTCAGAGATCATTAACTCCTCACAAGGACTCCCACCGGTCTCAGTGTTAATGGCGATGGAGAGAAATTGCAGTTATAATCCCTTGAGTTGGAAGCTAGGTCATATGAAGGAGAGCCTGAATCAAGGTATTCCCCTTACAATTGGTGAGATCATGGCAGGTGCTAATAAGCACGCTGCCACAGACAAAACAAAGGATCAGGAGGAAGGGACTAAAGGACAAGGTGGCAACGGTCAGAGTCAGAACCAGAATCAAAACCAGAATCAAGGTGGTAGTAAGCGGCCGTATGGAGACAACTCTGACCTAGTGGCCAACACAAACACTGGAGTCAGACGCAAGGACAATAATTCTGGTGGATACCAAGGCCGCACTCCAAGCACAGAGGAGGTCTTGAGAATTCCATGCCCTAAACACGCCAAGAACGGCAGATGCGGTCATACCTTGGGACAGTGCGTAGATTTGCAGCGTGCCGGGTTCCAAGGGCAAGGAAACAGAGGAAACAACGGTGGATACAGAGGAAACAATGGAGCCGGAGGACCCGGCAATAACGGTGGAGGAGCCGGCAATAACCCAAACCAACCTCAAGGAGGAGGTAACCAGCAGGGCGGGTTCCAGCAGAACCCGAAGCAGCTCAATGATGGCAATGGGCAGTATTATGTCACAACTCGGCAGCAAAACCCGAGTCGTGGCAGCTACCATGTCTTCACGACTAGTACGTCCAAACGTTCCAAGAAGTTGAAAGTTAGAGCAGTTAATGCAGTAGAGCCGGCCCTTCCACAGTGGCTCAGGTGGTCAGAGCAAACCATCACATGGAGTCGGGCAGATCATCCTCCAAGAGTCGACGAGCCAGGGCAGCTAGCCTTGGTAGTAGCACCTCAAGTTGGGGGTTATACATTAAACAAAGTGCTTATGGATGGTGGAAGCAGTATCAACATCTTATATTATGACACATTCAAGAGGATGAGCTGAAGACGTCCTTCGTCACGCCCTTCGGAGCATTTTGCTACACAACAATGCCCTTTGGACTCAAGAACGCAGGAGCTACATATCAGAGATGTATTCAGAATTGTTTCAAGAAACAGATTGGAAGGAATATCCATGCTTATGTGGATGATGTAGTGGTCAAGTCTCAGAAGGCCGACTCTCTGATAGCAGACTTGACAGAAACCTTTGAGAACCTACGCAAGTACAAGATGAAGCTCAATCCAACCAAGTGTGTCTTTGGAGTCCCTGCGGGCAAACTCCTAGGCTTCATCGTTTCAGAGAGAGGCATCGAGGCAAATCCAGAGAAAATCAGGGCTATCCATAACTTGCAGAAGCCGACTTGTCTGAAGGACGTTCAAAAGCTCACTGGATGTGTGGCAGCTCTAAGCAGGTTTATTTCAAGACTCGGGGAGAAGGCGGGTCCTCTCTACCGACTCCTGAAGAAGTCAGATAAATTTCTATGGGATGAAGAAGCTGACCGTGCTTTTGAGGAGTTGAAGAAAACTTTGTCAACAGCACCAGTGCTTGCAGCTCCTACAGATAAGGAGCCCATGCTATTATATGTAGCTGCCAACGAGAGAGTTGTCAGTGCAGTAGTAGTGGTGGAACGATCAGAGGAAGGAAAGGAGTACCCAGTGCAGAGACCTGTCTACTACATCAGTGAAGTTCTCACAGAGTCAAAGCAAAGGTACCCACAGTGGCAGAAGTTGGTCTATGGAGTTTTTCTTGCAAGTAGAAAGCTAAAGCATTATTTCCAAGAGCATCCAATTAAGGTGGTGAGTTCAGCACCGCTGGCAGACATTATACGCAACAGAGAGGCAACAGGACGAGTCGCCAAGTGGGCAATTGAGTTGGGTCCTTATCATATCACATATGAGCCAAGGACAGCGATCAAATCTCAGGCTTTGGTTGATTTTGTCAATGATTGGACAGATTTTACATCTTCACCAAGTACCCCTTGCAGCAAGTATTGGACAATGCACTTTGATGGGTCCAGACAATTAGAGGGCTCAGGAGCCGGCGTGGTGTTAACCTCACCTAAAGGAGATAAGTTGGCATATGTCCTTCAGTTGCATTTTGATTGTACCAACAACATGGCAGAGTATGAGGCTTTGCTACATGGCCTGCGTTTGGCCAAGGAGATGAACATCAAGCGTATCAGGTGCTTTGGAGACTCGGATCTCGTGGCTCAGCAAGTGTCTGGAACCTGGGACTCGAAGGATGCAAACATGGCGGCTTATAGAAGAGCAGTCGAACAGATAGCCGGGTTCTTTTCTGGTTATCAAGTGGAGCATATTGACAGGCGCAAAAACGAGGCTGCTGATGCGTTATCACGACTCGGCTCTCGTCGAGAGAAAGTACCACCAAATGTGTTCTTGGATGAACTCCATCACCCTTCAGTCAAGTTGCCCACAGAGGAGGAGTTAGCTTTTCCAGACCCAGAGTCGGTGTTGGTAGCAGCAACACGAGCAATCCCAACGTGGACAGAGCCCTACCTAGCATATCTCCTGCGGGGTGAACTCCCAAAGGATGAAGTCAAGCGAAAGCAACTCATCAGGCGGTGCAAGTCCTACACAGTCATTGATGGCGAGTTGTACAGAAGGAGCGTTACTGGAGTCTACCAGAGATGTGTGTCTCCAGAGGAGGGCAAGCAAATATTACAAGAGATTCACGCAGGAGATTGTGGTCATCATGCATCCACCAGATCCTTGGTTTTAAAAAGCTTTCAGACACTGGTTCTTTTGGTTGACAGCACATTTGGATGCAGAGAGGATAGTTCGAGTCTGTGATGGATGTCAAAGGTACGCAAGGCAAGACCACGTGCCAGCCCAAGAACTCAGAACCATCCCTATCACGTGGCCATTTGCAGTTTGGGGACTCGACATGGTGGGCCCTTTCTCAAAGTCGCCTTGCCAGAAGACCCATCTGCTAGTAGCAGTTGACAAGTTCACCAAGTGGGTGGAAGTGGAACCCGTCAGCAGAGTCGACGGTGCATCAGCTGTGAGATTCTTCAAGAAAATAGCAACACGCTTTGGATACCCTCATAGCATCATTACAGACAATGGTACCAACTTATCAGTGGGGGAGATGGCCAAGTTTTGTGGTGAGAACAACATCAGACTTGACCTAGCCTCAGTGGCACATCCACAGTCCAATGGACAAGCAGAGAGGGCAAATCAGGAGTTGCTGAAGGGAATTAAGCCTCGGCTCCGAGTCCCTTTGCTGAGAGCCGCCGGGTCTTGGGTTGAGGAGTTACCAGCAGTACTTTGGAGCATCAGGACGACTCCTAACAGATCCACTGGCTTCACACCTTTCTTTATGGTGTATGGAGCAGAAGCTGTCTTGCCAAGCGACTTGTTGCATGACTCGTCACGAGTCGCCAATTACGTTGAGACAGAAAACGAACTCGCCCGCCAGGACTCGGTCGATGCACTTGAGGAAGCAAGGGAGTTAGCCCTTGAGAGATCAGCAGTTTATCAGCAGGACTTGCGGCGATATCACGCACGCAGAGTCAAGACCCGGACTTTCCAGGAAGGAGACTTAGTGCTTCGCCTTGTCCAGAATAAGGAAGGGATGCACAAGTTATCTCCACCATGGGAAGGACCGTTCGTCATAAGCAAGAATCTGAACAACGGGTCGTACTATCTAATGGATGTGCGAGAGCCGGCAAGTATGGGCAAAGGAGCTGATACAGCTCATACTCTAGATCCTTATGCAGAGGCAAAGAGGCCTTGGAACATAGCTCAGTTACGTCCATATTATACTTAAGTTGTAATAGTTTTATGAGTTGCAAGGCAAAGAGCCCAGTGAGCCATGCCTAGATGTAACCGCATTGTTATGATCAAATGAAATAAAGCCGGCTTTTGTGAACATGAGTCCTTCAGTTGAGTCACCCAGTGAGTGCGCTTTGTTCTTTAAATTTTGATCATCAGGTTCTTGGGGGCTTGCTTTTCAGTGAAAAAAGTTAAGCTTAAACTCTTGGACCCGGCACAGTAGCCAAACTTTTCCTAGTCTTTTCGCTGGTAAGTCAGATGCATCCTGCACAATATGATCTATCTACAGGCATGACTTGTTTCTCTCTCTTATGGATCCTAAGGAACGTATGAGATAAGAACCTGTCAGCACAAACTGTAAGAGAAGTCATGCAGGGCCTACTTATTCATCAGTGAAAAACTAGACGGGTTATAAGAACCAAGCCGATTGGCACAAATTCAAAATAGCTAACAAGCTAAATAGTTTAAAAGCACCAGTAGTGCATCATTACAACTCAAAATAGCTAATAAGCTACATAGTTTAAAAATACCAGTAGTGCATTATTACAGAGTTTAGATACTAACAGCACAGCATTACATAGTAATCAAAAGTCATTCAAGGGATTGTCTTCCAGAGGAGTCGACTCCTTAGCCAGAGTCGGGGAGTCCTTCTTAGCAGGAGACCTGTCCTTTGCTTGAACAGCAGGAGTTGAGGAGCCCTTCTTCAAAGGAGATTTGTCTTGTGCTTGAGCAGCAGAAGGAGGAGTCGGCTTCAATGGAGGTTTGGTGGCGACTCTCTTCGTTTGAAAGCCAGTACCCTTGGGACTCTTCATGTGCTTAGCGAGCTCAGCTTGTTTCTGAGCGTCTCCAGGGACAGCTCTAGAAGGAGTGGGCGCAGCAGGAGTCTTCAGAGTGGGCTCGGCACTTTGAACAGGAGCCGCCGGTGACGATGAACTCGGACCGGTAGAAGAAGAGAATACACCGGATGGGTCCTGTGATGGGCGGCCAAAGTTTACTATCTGAGGAGTTTCTGGAGCGACTCTTTTGTTCTCCAAATCATAATGATGAACCCATACCTCAGGGTCCATCTTATTGGCAATCTCACAAGCATATGGCCGCACCAATTTTTCTTCGGCCTTGAAGTCGTCCTGAGTAAAAGGTTTCCCATCCTCATGTTGCTCAGGCTTACCCATTGTAAGCATTGCTGGCTCTAGGACAGTTGGATAGTAGCTGTGGGCTAAAGCCAAGATCCTGATGGAGGCTCTCCTCATGGAAGACTGTTTCCACAGACGCATATAGCCTGGTGCTCTGGACAACTCGTCCACCAGACGTTCAGGCTCTTTGGGGCACTTGCCTTTATGGTTCAGATACTTGACCACAGCACGGGCTCCCTCTTGTAGCCCATGACAGTAATCAAGCATCTCAGATAGTTGCTTGCTTGTGGGCAGTTTAAGTTTTGGGGAGTCAGCCCCTGCAGAGATCAAAGAGTGATTATCAGTTGAAAAGAAATTTAGAGAAGTGCAAAAAGGAAGCAAGCAAAAGTCATAAACTCACCAAATATGTGTTGGCACATGGCACCAATGCCCTTTTTGCAAGTGTCGAACACAGCCTTCAGGTCGTTGTGTGCCTTCTGGGCGATCTTTTTGGCATCAGCCGACTCTTTATTTACTTGCTACAGTTGAGCAGCCAGGGCTTTCAGATCCTTCTCAAGCTGAAGGGATGTTCTTTTTCGGCCATGGCAGACCTGGCACTGGCAGCTGCCTGGTCCTCAAGTTCTTTCATGTCTCTCTTCATCTTGGAGACAATGCACTGCAATTACAAGTCATAAAGCAAAAGTGAGCTCCACAAGTCAAATAAAGAACTCATGAGCTCCAAGTCGTCACAAGTTAAACAACTTGGCGCTTGGGGGCTACTCAGGAGTCAATTTTCTCTATCAGAAAAGCAGGCATGAGTCCTAGTTGACAAGTCATAAGCTCCAAGTCGCCACAAGTTAGCAACTTGGCGCTTGGGGGCTACTGGCAGATCAGAATTTTTCATCAAGTTAAGTATGAATAAAGTAGATATTTGCAGCTCCAAGTCGCCACAAGTAAGCAACTTGGCGCTTGGGGGCTACTCGCGGAACAGAAATTCTTCTTCAAGTAAGGTATCAGTGAATTACATATGTTGGTAGCTCCAAGTCATCGCAAGCTGACAACTCGGCGCTTGGGGGCTACTCGTGCGAAAGTTTTTGGTTTAAGGACCCGACAGATAGTAAATTATCAGCCCCGAGTCCTAGTAAAAGCTAAGGACCCAGTGCTTGGGGGCTACAGTGTGCAAATTTTTTCTATATAGCAATTGAGTTCAGTTTCAAATCAAAGCACCTATCCTAGTCACAAGTCACCACAGACAGGTGCTTGGGGGCTACTGGGATAGGATGATGCCAGAAAAGCATATAAGGTGAAGTCAGAGGACTTACTTCATGAACCATGAGGAGAGATCTAAGAGCAGCTTGCTCGTCATCCTTCAGCCTAGCAGATTGATCGTTCAAGTCAACCGCTTCAGCGTAAGCTTCAGAAAATGACATGTTATCAGCTACTCGAAGTCGGCTATAATCAGTTGACGACTTCATCTTGATGGACGGAGAGGCTGCAGGAGTCGGCTTCACCGGAGCCGGCTGAACTTGAGGCGCAATATCAAGAGTCCCAGTCCCAGAGGTGGGCTGGGCTATTGTTGGAGTCGTCGCCCGAGTCCTTGAAGGGGACTCGGGGATGGTTGGAGTTGTCGCTGTACCAGCAGATGCAGCAATGGAAGGACCCGTCCTTGCGCTTGTAGTCTCGGAAGCCGAAGGAGGTGCAGGTCCACGACCGGAGGTGCATCAGCCATGCCTGGGAGCTTGGTTACTTTAGTGCAAGGCCGAGCCCTGAAATACACAAAGATAGAAGTCAGCACCAGAATTAATGAAAAGGAAAAAAAGCAGAAGTCATTTGAATACATGTATAGAAGCAAAGGAACCTTACCCAATATTGGTCTCCAGGTCCAAGGAGGCCTGAGAGTCTGAAGAAGGCATTGACATCCCAGAGTGGTAGAGTCGTCCTTATGGGGGAGAAGCAATTTCCGCTTGGTGTGAAACGGGCAGAGGCTCGGAGCATCTGCAGGCCATCGGAGCGCAGCTTCCTCTTCCTGCGGCGATAACACTCTGCATGTGTTCTTCAGGCTTAGTGGGAGAGCGAGAGGACCCAAGGACTCGTGAGAGTGGTACCTTGGGAACAGCCTCTCGAGAGCCATTAGTGTTTGAGCTGGAGAAGAGGAGGAGTGACTCCTAGCTGAGGACTCCGCAGATATTGATGGCTGAGCAGCAGCAGAGGTAGTGTCAGCTTGTCTCGTGACGGGAGCCTCTGGAGAGGACTCGTCGTCGTCAATTTCTTCCACAATGGGAGCCTCCTGAGAGGACTCCTCTTCATCAGCATTTTCAGTGGAGCCTCTGGCGAGGACTCCTCATCGGCAGCATCATCTTCAACGGGAGCCCCCTGGAGGACTCCTCATTAGCATCATCAGTGTCTTCTGCCATAGTAGTTTGATCTGTGGTAGGAGTCTCCTCCTCAACTTCCTCTTCAGCCTCAGCCTCAGCTTCAGCTTTGTTCTTAGTACCAGCTCCAGAGGCCGGCTTCCAGAAGGAGTCGGTGAGCTGCAGTAGAGTCAACAAAAGTGAGTCAGTAAGCAGTGCAAGTAAGATCAAGGTAGAGATAAAGTAGAGAATGATACTTACATCAGGAGCTGGGTGGTGGAGCAGAATGGGCTGGAGCCCAAAATGGGCTTGGTCCTTCACCGGTTTCTCAGTCAACTTTTTGATAAGTCGACCAAGTTCGGGTCCATCGATAAGTGCTCCGTCACTCAGAGGTCATCACCAGCACATCTAGTATATGAGCATATCAACCGAGTCCTAGGACTCAGTGGCTGGATTCTCCAGGTCGTCCAGTAGCGGACAAGATCCATATTTTCTAAGTTATGAGATAAGAGGGCCCAGATTCGAGTGATCAGAGACTCGACTCTTGGCCGGGCGGCCTCTGGGCACCTAGCTTTCATCAGAGGAGTCGCCCGAAGGTGGTCCTCAGAGAATAAGGGAAGTTTTGGTTCATTTGCAGGGGAGGTGTTCTTGCAATAGAAGAAGGTTTTTTGCCAATCCTTGATGCGATTGGGAAAGATTGGCTTTGGGAAGATAGAGTTGAGGCGCCGTTGAAGAGCGACGGCGCCACATTGGAGAAGAGGGCCCCCAGAGGTCTCGGGCTGAGGGTTGCAGTAGAAGAGTTCAAGCCAGAGATTGATGTCAGGCTTAATCTGGAGGTAATCCTCACAGAGAACGACAAATTGGAAAGGGTGAGAATGGAATTAGGAGCCAGATCGTGAATCCGCAGCTCATAGAGTTCGAGGAGCTGGCGGAAGAAAAGATCGCCGGGGGGAGAAAATCCGCGGAACAGGTGCTCCATGAAGACAACTACTTCGCCCTTAGCGGGAGAGGGAACAACCTCATCCCCTGGGGCCCGAGCTTGAGCGCTAGAAGGGAATCAAACCTGAGAGCCTATGAGTCTTCAATTCTCCGCCGTGACCACAGATCCACCCCAATCGGCGGAAATCGATCGCTTGGAGAGGATTTTGCGGCGGCGGCGGCCGCGGCGGCGATGTCCACCGTCCTGCTCGACGAGGATGCCTTGGCCTTGGATGCGGTCTTTGCGCGCTTGGGAGCCATGGCGTGCGGGCAGTGTGTGCTGGGCGCGGGAAGAGATGGGCGCGAAGGGAGAAAGATGAGATTTTGAGCTGGAGGGGGGAAGTGAGGTTTAAGACCTAACCCTTCGGTATTTATAAAGAGGGTAAAACCCTAAAGAGTTACAGTGCAGGTCCACAGTAAACTGTGGATAACGTTTCGCTATTAAGCAGTTCAGTGGTTAACAGATAGAAAGGGCATAGCGCAAAAAAAAGTCAAAGTCACAGAAGTGGAAAAAGCCGGCTTGTCCCAGAATGACGAGTCCTGTGGCAGTGAAAATCAAGTTGTCTGGTCCTTGTTCGCAAGAGTCACAATAGACCCGGCCGGCATGTGCAAGGGCAGGGGTGACGACTTGAACAAGGAATGAGGATAGACTCATCTTTTATATTTATTATGTCTTTATGCAGGAATTCATCTTGGAGCTAGCAGCAAGCGACTTTGGAGCCTGTGGCTCAAGTGGAAGGAGTCGACCCAGGGAGCCGAACCAACAAGTCAAAAGAAGCCGCCAAGCTGCGCCCAAGATAAATTCGGGGGCTACTGATGGGGGGATACTTTATAGGTAGGCCCATGGACCCGGAAAGTAGACCCGCCAAGACCAAGAAGGCCAACGCCGAGTCACGAGACAAGTCGCATGGGCTGGGATGGAGACAAGCCGACCAAGGCCGTGTGGAGAAAGAGGCTCCGTCCAAAGAAGGAGTCCAAGTAAACCCGGAGTCTAACTTGGAAGACCAAGACGTAGAGTAGGACTCCGTTTTCTAGTGTGACTCGGTTGTAGCCTGTAAGTCCAGAGACCCGGCGGCCTTTATAAGCGGGGTTCCTGGACCTTAGATAGATAGAGTTTAAGAGATAGCTTCAACCAGTCGAGACACCCTAGCCACCAGAGAGAAGTCGCCGGCTCCTGAGTTGTGAGAGCCGGGGTCCTTGTAATCGAGATATAATCAAGAAGCAATAACAGAGAAGCAGGAAGTAGGTCTTTACCTCGAATCAGAGGGGCCGAACCTGGGTAAATCCTTGTTCCTTGGCGAGATTAACCGTTCCACGTACTTCATCACCAATGGCCCAGAACTCATCTTCCCTGGAAGAACTTGCCGTGACAACCCACGACNCATGTGGGGCCCCACCTGCGCTATGTGCCTCCCACGCTGGACACTCTCGGCCTCTCATTCCCCCCGTATCCCCTCTCTCTTCCCGCACACACCCGGCCGCAGGTTGTGCTCCAGCCGCCATTGGCCGCCCAGCCGCCACCTCCACCGTCCTCCCTCGCCGCCGGCCAGCGCGCCTTCCCATCGGCCTGCACGTCTCCCTCGTCGTCGACCCCCGCATCTCCCTCGTCGCCGTCGACCCCCGAGTCTCCCCGTCGGCCCTGCGCGTCTTCCCCGCCGTCCACCGTGCCTTCCCGTCAGCCCTGCGCGTCTTCCCCGCCGTCGGAGACTCCCGCGACTCCCGGCATCTCCCGGCCACTCTCGTCGCCGGCCTGTGCGTCTTCCCCGCCACCACCACCGTCCACCGCCGCGGAATAGGAGCGGCGCGGCGTCCCGCCGGCGCCGTCGTGGAGGTGGACCAGCTCGGCCTCCCGGCGGCGGTTGCTATGGCTGAGGGCGGCTGCACTCACCCCAGGGACCTGATTGCGTTTTCATTTTCTATCTCAGGGACCTATTTGCTTTTTAATAATATCTTGCCGGGCTTAGTTGATACAAGACACCAAGCAAACTCTCACCTCAGCCCGCTTACCTCATACGGGATACCAAATACATCACATTAAAACACACTTGTACCTAATAGGCATAGCTAGAGTGGGCATGTATGAGATGAGAAAGCCCATACGGGCTACCAAACACACCCCATAAGGGTCGCATACCGTCCAGTTGAAAATTCCGGCTCCTTTTAGTTCCGGGACGATGACGCTTGCTGGCAACCGAAGCATTTGGTATTGTGCAATGTAGAAAACAACTAAATACTTCGGTTGAAAGGTACCAGAAGCGACTACTGAAGTGATGAAAAGTTTACACGCCAAATAACACAAACTCAGTAAAACAAGATTTTTCTTTAACAAATTAACCGGTAGCTGCCTTGTGAGAATATGGGTCAGTAAGTCCAATCTGCTATTGTAATTGTAAGTACTATTGGTGGCCTGGCTTGTAGTTGCGGCAGGACGACCTGCTCCACCACCTTTGCTGGATCCTCCTCATCTGGCCCGAGCAACCGTCTGGTCCACGACCACCTCTTCACGAACAACTCTGGCGGGACGTATGCCGTCTGTGGCAGCTGCTGCTCCAGCGTCGTGTCGTGGATAGCTGGGGGAGACGTCGCCAGCGTCCAACTCGGCGGTCTAGAGGGAGTCCGCCAAGGTCTGCTTGAGTCCGGGTTCGTCCTTGAATTCGTCCTCCTCCTCCTTGACCATGGGTGGTGGTGGAGTACCGGCGCGACACAGAGGAGTATGACAAGGCGCCGGTGTCGGTGGCACAAGGTTGCGCCCTGAGATCAAGGTTAGAAAAGGCGCTAGGCGTAGGCGAGGCGGTTTGGCATTCGCCTAGCGCCTAGGCGATGATTAAGCGTTCTAGGCGTAGGCTAGACGGGCATATAGTTTGTACCATCATGTGTGTATTTGGGTTATTATACATCTATACATGACAATTTAGACCATATAAATGAGTATGCTACTTATAACTGCCATTGGATAATGTCCCATCTGGTTCTTCAGTGCAATATGGCATGATTTATTGCAGGAGATGAAATTCATTGGTTGCACTGCCTAGAGTTCCGCTTATACCCTAGACGAGGCGTTTGCCCATCGCCTAGTGCCTAAGCGAGCTAAAGCGTCGCCTAGGCGCCGCCTAATCCAACACTGCCTGAGATGAAGAGGGGATGTGCGACACGTGATGCCTCAATGCAGAGAGGGACTGACCTGCGCGTGAGGCTCCCCACAACGAGGGCAGCGTCGAGGACCTTGTCGACAGTGCGCCTCGCAAAATGCCCACCGTCTGGTTCGTCTTGGCCGGGGCTTTGGGCCACCGCCCACGCGATATCAGCATGGTCAACCACCGCCAGTCGTTGTCGACGGAGTACTCCTAGTTGGCCTTTAGCTCGTCAGGGAGAGCCAACCACCGTCGGTGGATGAGGAGGTCTATCTTGGCGGTGTCGTACTCGGGGAGAGGCAACATAGTGAGCCCCCCACACTAATTTGCCAGCGGCTCGACAGTTGGGCGAACTCCTCCGCCATTGTCCTCCTGAGGGTGCACGACCAGATTTATTGGCGTCCCCGCCCCACGGAACTGTCGCCCGCCTCGTGGTTGTTCGTCGTTGATGGGGGGGGGGGGGGGGGGGAGAATATGGAATGTCGAGAAGAGCATGGCGATAACAAGATGGTAACCTCTCCAGCATTAACGCCGTCGTGGATCAGTGGTCAAAAGTACCAGTACTTCGACTTGACGCGGCGAGGACTCAAAATGGCCGTGTGTGGAAGCTCGTCTGGCTGCACGCGGGGTGAGTGCCTAGGGATTAATTGGGGAGAGGCTGCCAAGTGGACCATCTATGAGCCTGCATGTCCACGCGAAGTCTGGGGCGGTGAAAATTGCTGACGCGTATTGAACGCACGCGCCACCGCTCGCCTGCGACCTATGGCGTGTCAGCCGGATGCGCCACCGATGTAATATTCCTGCTGGCCCTCACCAAAACCACGCTTCATCGACACTTTTCACCCGACTGGTCATGTGGGCCCCGTGTACCGGTGGCGTGACGTTCTTATCCACACGCCGATGGTAAACCTGTGGCGTGCCCAAATTTGACACACTACTAATCACTATGTCACGTCCTGGAAATCGAAAACTGCCTTTGATGTTTATTTTTTAGGCACTTTTACAAATAGTGCCTCAAAAAGTTTTTATTTGGAGGCACTAATCAAAACTGCCTCTAATGGTTACTATTTGAGGCATAAAAAGTGCCTCAAATAGTAACCATTAGAGGCAGTTTTGATTAGTGCCTCCAATATCTATCATTTAGAGACACTAATCAAAACTGCCTCTAATGGTTACTATTTGAGGCACTTTTGCCTCCAATATCTATCATTTAGAGGCACTAATCAAAAGTGACTCAAAATAATTACTATTTGAGGCACTTTTAGATGCCTCAAATAGTAATCATTAGAGGCACTTTTGATTAGTGCCTCCAATAACTATCATTTAGAGGCACTAATCAAAAGTGCCTCAAATGGTTACTATTTGAGGCACTTTTAGATGTGCCTCTAAATATCCGTATCGAAAGTGCCGCAAAAAGTTTTGCCATGCCGACTGAGTGTCCAATGCTCGTTCGTTTTGCTAATAACCCCTTAAAATAAAATAAATCACATAGAAAGGTCCTTCCACCTCTCAACTGAAACGCCAGTCCCCTACCAGCTACCGCACGGAGAGAAGAGAGGAGAGCGGTTGCGCTAGGGTTTGCCACCGCCGCCCTCCATCGGCAGCCCCGCGCCGCCTCACCTACCCCGCCGTCGGAAGGCCCCACGCCTCCTCGTGTTTCCCCGCCACCTAAAGTCCCCGCGCCACAACAGCTACCCACCGCCGGAAGACCCCACACCATGACGGCTAACCCCCCCCCCCCCGCCGGCAGGCCCCGTGCCTTCCTCGCCCCAATCCCGCATCCCCATAGCTGGGCGAGAGGGAGCTCGACGACAGGGAGCTCGACGACGGGGCTGGGCATCCTGCAGTGCCAGGACGTGGGTCGCGCAGGATCGGACATGGGCACGCGCCGCCAGGGTTCTCCCGTCGCAGTACAACGTACTCCGCCGTACAGGTGCGTGGCAATGGCTGTTGACATCACTAGCAGCGAGAAGCGGGAGGGGTGGGGCTGGACCGGAAGCGCATCATGGCCCCCATCGCGTTGATTGGGCATGGTGCTCCATGCGCGGCCCCGGCGGCGGCGACCGACGACCTTCGAGACCGCGGCGTGTGCATCCACGACGAGATCTGCGCATCTCAGGAAGTCCGACCGTCCAAGGATCACCATGCCCCGCACGGTTCGAGGCTCCATGCCATCCTCGCGCTTGGTGTTCGAGCAAATGCCGCCCCAGGTGAAGATGGCAAGGACTTGCGGTTGCACTGTAGCAGGACGTCGCCACGATCGAGGAGGCAACATCGCGGGCAAGGAGGCACCAGATGCATCTTCTCCCGACACAGTGACTGGCACCTGTCCCATCCCCAACAGAAACGCCAACCACCTGAGCTTTCTTCTCCGGCTGCTGCCGTGACCTCTGTTTCGGCACACCAAATCCATGGGCTCCGTCTCACCTGTGACCTCCGGCAATGTTGCTCAACTTCTGGAAGGTATGTTTTGTGGAATCAACTTACTTGTAATTCTGTCTTCTGGCAGGTATGTTTTGTGGAATCAACTTACTTGTAATTCTGTCTGCAGTAGCACGGCGTGATTGCTCTTGGGAAAAACATTATGAAATGATCCCAATTCTAATTGGATACACGGTTAAGCTTAACTTAGATTGATTGAATATGTGCTGCTTTATTTAGATGGATGACTGGTATAGATTGGGTGTGGCCCGTTCCTTGGAAACGTCTGTTCATTCCCATATGTTTAGCTCAATCTACATCATGTATCATCGAGAAATTCATGTTCCAGCTCCACTTGATTGACTCTCTGTACTTTATCTAGCACATATATATATTAATATATATTTACTATTTTTGAAATCTTTACACTGTTTGTCTACACTGGTTTTACAACATGTGTTATCTTCCCTTTAGGCTAGCTCTATCTGAAGAAGACAAACAATTAACTAAATCTGTAAAAACTTGTGTGGGAGACTTAATGTTTACCAAGTTCAGTTATCGTATCGATATGCAAATAGTAAGATATCTGCTTATTAGCAGCTCACAGTCATCCATTTATGAGGGGAACTTATGGCAGGAACTTCTTGGTACTTTCCAGTAGACCTGTTCCGGTTTGTAACTAGAAAAACAAGGGGCTGATTATTACCCAGTTCTATCTATTACTGATACACATACCCAGGAATTGGTGGAAACATTAGTACGTTGGATATTGTAGACGTAAGTACTATAAACTCTAAACAAATCGATTAGCTGCTTTTTAATTGATCAAACAAAGTCACACCTTACTAGGGTAAACTAATCAGGTCTTCCCACGTTATATGCAGTGACTCTTAGTTTGTTGAAGTTCCATACTTTCATTACAATAAGAAGGTGAGTAGGATGAACGGATGGAACCAGGTATTTGGGGTAGGAGCTACTGAACTGTGCTGTGCATTCATGTTGATCATCCAAACCTCCCTAATTGTAGTGGTTGAGCTGGTACACTAATGAATAGTATTATGCATGTGTTCTGAAACAAAGTTCATTGGCAAAACCAGAAGCATCTTGTTCTACCATTATTACATATGAGCATTGACGCATTTCATAGCAATACAAGTGCATGAACTAAACATTAAATTTTCTGTAAAAGTTATAGGCTAATAGCAAAAAAAAAATCTTACTAGGGTGCAATGTCACATGATCATCAGTCTTCTTTGAGTACCATGACCTGAGAAATGCATTTATGGGATATTCTCTTTTGTCTGATTTAATATGTGAATAACTCATAGTTATTTGCTGGAAAGCATTAATAGCAGGCCAGAACAGGTTTTTGTTCAGATTTTTGTAAGAAAATATATCATTTGAGGCATTGGCCCGTATAGAGCTTGCATGATCGTATAGATTGCCATGTCAGAACTGATTTTTGATGGTACGATGGTTTACTTCAGACTACCTTGATTTCTGATGTCAGCATGATTCTCTCGTGATACGTGAAATTGAAAAAGTCCTTAGGATATCATTTCCAAAAACCAGACTACCTTGATTTACCTAGTTTTTAGTTCTATGTCTCATTTACAGTAGGAAAGTATCTAGAAATACTACCTAACGAAGGCATAGTCATAAATGAGCCACTAATTAATATAGTGTTTTTGAATTTCACCTTACAAATAGAATTTCACCAGACAACTCTGTATTTTTCTTAGCATGTGAATATGCAGTGGTTTCCGGAAAGCACCGGAGCACTTCCCTTCCCCTTATAGTTGTAGTTTTCATCCAGATGTTATAGAGGCGACTGTATGCAACTTTGGTAAATCATTGTTTATTTTTATTTACAGAACAGGTGCTTAAAAAATTGTCCAGGTTTGCTAATGAAGTTACTCTGGTTTTGGTGCAGGCTGCAGGTGAAACTGCGAGTGCCTGCTGAGGCTAGCGCAAGCTTGCTTCAACTCGATTTGTTGGATCTGCTATGGCAGTGACGATGCATGCGTCTTGACTATAGGACCACTGACGTTTCCACTTGCACTCCTGATGGCATTGTAGATACTCCGAGTTAGATAGAACGATCCACAATGACTAGACCTTCATCCCTCTTAGGTATGGTATGAGTTAGTCCTTCACTGATTTCATAGCCTGATGATTCAGTTTTAACATGCATTATTCCTCCGACCCGACGCCTTCGAGCTCCTCCAGTCTCCAGCGGCTAGTGTCTAGTGGTGTCATGGTGTTGTTGGGCTGGTGTTGTGGTGTGGTGGTGTTGAGGTGCTGCTCGGCTACTACTACCTCGGCCACTTCTACGGTGAGGTAGTTCCTCGGCTCTCCCCTGCTCTCTTTTTATGATCTGTGATTCGCCGTCTTGCCGTGCTGTGAGTCGGCCTTCGAGCCGTCTACAATGAATTGGTGACCTGGACATGGAGCCATGGTGTTCTATGGAACTTTTGTTGTTTCATATAGGTTGTTGTTTCTTTGGGAAATTTAGTTTGTTAAGGTAGGCTATGGTGGCAGATTTTGTTTGATGGAAATGTACTATAAATATATATATTTATATTTGTCGTCTTTGCAATTTCAAATATGTGATTATTATTTGACATATAATTGCTTTATGCATGCAAAGTAATCTGTAAACAAGATAATCAGTCTTGTTACCAAACTGTCTTTTCATAACACCAAATCTCTTTACATGGCATCCAATTGCCTTATGTATGCAAAAAAAATGTTGACAAGATTGATTCAGTCTTGCTTCCAAACTACCGTTTAAGTAACACAAATCTTTTGAATAGTGATGATGATCATGTGGGCTTGATCTTCTGATTAGTTTTTCTTCCTTGGTACTCCCTCTGTTTCAAAATATAAGACGTTTAAGGTTTTCACGTACAAATATTGTTCTCTGGAGAAGATGTGGATTTGGAGCAGCGGAGACGGCGCCGTCTTCCTCACGGTGCCCCCGCCGTGGTAGCGCGGGCACTGCCCCGTGTGAGTTGATCCTCTCTCTTTTCCTCTCTTCCGTATGTTGCTTGCTTGATCTTGGAGTACCTGTATTAATTGCACTCGGATTTCGTATGTTGCTTGCTTGATATTTGAGTAGAAGACGATGCTTGCAGTAGGATTTCTTGTTCCAGTAGGAGTAGAAGATGATACTTGCAGTAGGATACTTAGAATACTGCTAAAAAAATGTTTGCTTGTTGTAGGATTTCTTTAAAAATTGGTAGAACTGCTTGGAGTAGGATTTTGCTTGGATTTTCTTGCAATATTACTGAAAAAAGATTCACTGCTTGTATTTGCTGCTGCTTGGAGTAGCAAATACAGTAGCAAATGCTTGCAGTAGCACATGCTTGCACTGCTGCTTGGAGTAATTTCTTCAGTACCAGATGCAGTAGCAAATGCTTGCTGCTTGGAGTAAATTTCTTCAGTAATTTTAACTGAATTTCTTCATTATTTTTTGGATTAAATAACTTTTAATTGAATTTAGCTATTGCTAAGCAAATGCTTGCAATGTTTGGTGATGTCATTGCTTGCTTGTTGTCCATTGCTCTTACGGTTTGCTTGCTTGCTGTTAAATATTGGGCACAAAACTCCCATGTTTTTGCTTTTACTTCTATCTGAATTAGCAACAGCGTGGCATCATGGCGAGAAGCGTGAAGACGGCGTCGTCATCCTATCGGTGCCCCAACCGTGGTACCGTGGTGATGCGTGATTTCACTTTGCAATCAGTTTTAGTTAATCTTAGCTGAATCAGTTTTAGTTAAACTGAAACTATCGTGTGGGCACATGGAAATTCTTGTGTACAGTTCTAGTTGGTCCTAGTGTTGATGTATACAGTTCTTGTATATGCTGTATATGTATACAGTAGTGTTGATGTATACAGTCCTAGTTAAACTGAAACTATCGTGTGACAGTATTTTGAGAATTGGTCATGCTAGACAGTATTCTACTGATGTACAACAAGATTGTGAGAATATGCTTCAACAACAAGATTGTTTAACCATATATGCGTCTATATGTGCATTTATCTACTGGAGAGCTTATATTGTGCAATTATCACTATTGAAAAGTGCCTCCAATTGCAAATGGAGGCACTATTGAAAAGTGCCTACAATTGCAAATGGAGGTACTATTAAAAAGTGCCTCCAATTGTAAATGGAGGCACCATTGGATAGTGCCTCAAATTGTAATTGGTGGCACTAATGAAAGTGTTGGCAACTACAAATGGAGGCGCTATTCATACTGATGGCAATTACAAATTGAGGCACTATCCAAAAGTGCCTCAAAATACAATTCCCTACATGATCAAATCCAACACATTGAAAAGTGCCTCCAAAACTATTTAGAGGCAGTTTTAGAAAAATTTGAGGCACTTTCAACCGACCTCTAATTTTAGAATGTGATGTAGTGAATATCAGTGCCGCGCAAAAAAAAAAACGCCACTGATACTAGGACTACACAAGGGTTTTCCTAGTAGTGCTGAACATTGTGAACATTGGAAGAACAGAAAAGCTGTTAAAGAATCAAATTGGTAGTTACAAGTAAAAGAAGATAAAATATGTGAATTTTAATGAAAGTACGCGTGGAAATATAAACTACTTTGTTCATCAGAACCTTATCAAAGACATGGTATCTATTATGATGGGGAGGCGTTTTGGTGCCCGGGTGCACCTGCACCCGGTTTACTTTTTGATTTTTCAAAATTTTAAAATGCTTCGGAAAAATCTGAAAAAAATTGGACACAAATTTACGCAAGTAACGAACGCTCGTGAAAATTTTGTACAGAAAATAAAAAAATTCTGCTTTGTGCAAAAAAGACAAATTTCTGACAAAAACTGAGATCTAAAAAGTATTTTTTTGTCAGAAATTTGTCTTTTTTGCACAGAGCAGAAAAGTTATTATTTTCTGTCGAAATTTTTCACAAGTGTTCGTTACTTGCGTATGTTTGTGTCCAATTTATTTCAGATTTTTCCGAAGCATTTCAAATTTTGAAAAATCAAAAGCAAAACCGGGTGCAGGTGCACCCGGGCACCAAAGTGGATTTCCGTAAGATGTGTACCTACATTCATAGAAACTGGATATTACAACAATGATCCGTGCAACAACTGCATACATCCAGGACAACCAATGGTTTCTTGCGCTTGAGTGCGACATTAAATGCCGCCGTGGCTCTTGAGTGTGGCACATCTAATATCTCCTTCATAACCAACTCAACGTTCGTGTGAACATTCTTTTTCTTCCACACGAGAGCCTGGCTTGGCACCCGCATCATACACATCCTCACAACGGTCATCATTGTATCTTTCAATAACCGAAGGTCTCTCATTCAAGTTAAGGAGAAGCTGGGTTTTGGATCGACCAGTGACCTTGATTTAAGAGTTGTTAACAAGCTACTACATACATCGAGACATGTATATTAGATATACTCCCTCCGTATCTAGACATGTTTTAGTGTAAGGTTCATTTGAACCCAGCTTGTTAACCGAAGGTCTCTCATTCAAGTTAATAACCGAAGCCTTTTTAGCATTTCTCTTTCCATCCGTATTTAGACATGTTTTAGTGCAAGATTCATTTGAACCTTACACTAAAACATATCTAGATACGGATGGAAAGAGACCTTCCAAAACCCAGTTTTTTAACAACTCTTAAATCAAGGTCACTGGTCGATCCAAAACCCAGCTTCTCCTTAACTTGAATGAGAGACCTTCGGTTATTAGATATGTCTAGACATGTATATTAGATATACTCCCTCCGTTCCATAATGTAAGCCTTTTTAGCATTTCTCTTTCCATCCGTATCTAGACATGTTTTAGTGCAAGATTCATTTGAACCTTACACTAAAACATGTCTAGATACGGATGGAGTATATCTGTAAAATCCCACTCATCGTTGTCCGGGATAGGTATCATCTGATTAAAAAAAAAACCTTGAGCCACCGGCATTAACACTGCATCACCGGCATTAACGCTGCATACTACAACAATGATCCGTGCGTCACTGCATACTACAACAATACTCTGTTGCGATGACCGCATACTACAACAATGATTCATACAACAACTACATACATCGAGGACAACGAATTACTTTGATGATGAAGAAAATCTGTCTAATGCAGAAAAATGAAGGAGTAGTCTTGTCCGGGGTCCTGAGCGTGGAAGGGAACACATTTTGAATTGGTCTTATGACCTCTACAGGGTTTTTCATGTTGTTTCTCTAGGTGTTTTAATAATTGAAAGTAATACACAGTGATCGAATATCAAGTCTAAGAACATGGTACCAGAGATCATAACATGCTGAATAGACACATTAGAAAATAATTTGCCACTACTTAGTTACGACCACATGATAATATATAGCAACAAATTCAAATATATTTCTCCACTCATCCGGATCTTCTTCCCTAACGACTACCCTAGATCCTTGTTCTGCAATTGGTGTTTCAAAAAGAATCGTGCATGTCTTATCCTAGCAGTCCCTTTCGGTATGTTCAAATGTTTTCTTGAAATAAGCTTTGATCATTGCTGACTTGTGTACTCGTGTTTATGCAAATCATTGACATTTTTACACTAACAAAGCATAGATGATTAGGTATCTGGACAACGTTCATCATAAGATGCCGACCAACTTCATAAAAACTACATTTAGTGGCTAGCTTCAACCAAAATTTCAAAGTTTTCAAAGACCAAATGCTCCATCAGAGCAGAACCATATATAATCATAATAGGTCAAACCAATTTTACCAATTGGTGAAATATGACAAAAGTGGTTAATTCTGTTGATGCAACATGGTGTTAGCTAATACCCATGCAAGAAGCTGTCCAAGATCATACTTCTTCCCTCTGGCGCATGGAAGCTTCAAGGGAAGCAAAACAAAAATAGGTCATATTCATAACCAAGTGTGAACCTAGGCTTAGCCCGGATGGTTAGGTGTTGATAACTACCTTGCCCGTGAGATCTTGAGTTCAAGTGCTAGTGCACGCTCTGTTCAGGGGCGGAGCTCCCAATAGGGCAATACCTATTTTGGCGAAAACAATCATGTGTACATCTTTTTTTTTACAATTTGAGTGATCGTAAGTCAAAAAACAGACTTCGTATGCTGAAATTAAGCTTATTTTAGCGAACACTGCACAAAACCAATTCTGACCCAAAAAGGGGACTAGCTCTACTCTAGTCGAAAACTATTTTTTTTCTTTTTGCAATAGGTGATTCTTAACCTAACAAAATCCGAATCATTTGTTAGGGTTAATGTGAATAAAATTGCTCATCTTACATAGACTTATCAAGTGGATTTATCTAATTATGAATATGAGCATATACAAGATAGTCCTGAGCTATTCATTACTCATATCTAGAGAATTGAAAAACTTTTCTTGATACGTGAAAGACACATCATATTTCCCATGTTTTATGGTAAATACTACACATCAACCTCTGTGTCAACAAATCTAACGATCGTGATAGTTTGATTAGTTAAAAACCACAAACCCTCGCCCCGCCCTCTCCCATGGGCGGCGCCAACGCCCAACTCCGGCCGGCCCCCCTCCACCACCTCCTTCCCCTCGCCGTCGCCGGTGTACTCCGCCGAGCAAAGCCCGTGCGGAGCTGGCGTCAGAGGGTCTCTGTTCCTCGGTGTATGCAGGCTTCTTGGCAAGCAGGGGAGCTCGTGGAAGAGGTTTAGGCGACGAACTGCGCGGTCAGCCGTCAGCGGCATGTGCAGCTCTGCTGGCCGCCATGGGCGCGGGATGAGGCTGCTGGGGCTCGGTCGCGTTGGCTCGATCTGGCCTGGCGGGCCTGCAGAGACAATATGCTAGGCGGTGGTGGCGTGGCGCGGGAAGAATGGCGACGTGACTCTGCTAGGTGGCTGCCCCTCGACTACCTCCTAGAGTCGTAGGAGTTTGGTGCAGAGTAGCAGGAGGCCTGAGTTTCCTGCAGGAAGTTGCAGACCTCGCTCGTGGATGAAGCGGCGTGGAGGAGGTGATGCTCGGGCCAATGCGAGGTGGCGGAGGCTTCCAGCGCGGAGGTGGCCTCTTCTACCACCGTGCTTCGGCATCCGGGCGGCATGGAAGCCACGGCAATGGCCCCGGACCGGAGGTTGCTGCAACGGTGTGGCATGGTGATACGTCTCCGACGTATCTATAATTTTGATGTTCCATGCTTGATTATATATCAGTGCCACATGTTTTTATAATGTTTTTATATCATTTTGGCATGATTTATGGAACTAACCTATTAACAAGATGCCCAGTGCCAGTTCTTATTTTCTGCTGTCTTTTTGTTTCAGAAAAGTTGTTCTGGGAAGTTTCTCGGATTGCGCTAAAAATTTACGGGAATTATTTCCAATATGAAACGAAGACGGAGCCAGAAGGACGCCTGCAGGGGGCCCCACAGGCCCCAGAAGGCAGACACCACGCGGCCCCCCCTTGGCCGCGCCTGGGTCCCACCTGGACAGGTGGTCCACCTCCTCGAGTCGCCCTTTCGCCTATAAATTGCCCCCGACGCAAAAACCCTAGATACCTGATCATATTTTCCAGAAGACGTCCAAGGCCGCCGCTATCTCAATCCCTAGTTCGGGAGGGTTCTGCAGCTCTTCCGGCACCCTGCCGAAGAGGGGAATCGACACCGGAGGCATCTACACCACCATGCCTGCCTCCGGAGTGATGTGTGAGTAGTCCACCACGGGACTACGGGTCCATAGCAGTAGCTAGATGGTTGTCTCTCCTTGTTGTACTCCATTGTTTAGATCTTGTGAGCTACCTATCATGATCAAGATCATATTATTTGTAACTGCTACATGATTGTGTTTGCATGGATCCGATGAATTGTAGAAGTCATTACTTTTGTTCATATTTGTGTTATGTTTTATCTATTATCTTGCATGCTCTCCGATGCTAGTGGATGATTTGGCCAAGTAGTTATTAGTGTTGTATGAGAGAGTATTTATGCTAGATAGTGGGTTCATGCCTCTCTTTGTCTGAGTTCGGTGACAGGAACGGTTAAGGCTAGAGATATGCTTAGTTTTGCTTAGTTTCTTGTTTTTATATTGTGGAAATGGGTTCAGCTGAGAACACTAAGTTGTGTGACTTCACTAGCACGAATAATGATGACTTTATATGCACACCTATTGCTCCACCGGCTTCCACAGCCGAATTTTATGAGATAAAGCCTGCTTTGTTGAATCTTGTCATGAAAGAGCAATTTTCTGGTGTTAGTGGTAATGATGGCGCCTCTTATTTAAATAACTTTGTTGAGTTATGTGATGTGCAAAAATATAAAGAAGTAGAAGGCGACATTATAAAACTGAAACTTTTTCTTTTTTCCTTAGAGGACAGTGCTAAAGATTGGTTGTTGTCTTTGCCTAGGAATAGTATTGATTCTTGGACTAAATGTAAATATGCCTTTATTGGGAAATATTATCCACCTGCAAAAATTATACAATTAAGGATTAACATGATGAACTTTAAACAATTTCATGTTGCTCAAGCTTCGGAAAGAATGAAATCTCTAGTTAAAAACTGTCCCACTCATGGACTGACTACTTGAATGGTCATCCAAACTTTTTATGCGGGATTAAATTTTTCTTCAAGGAACCTGTTGGACTCGGCCGATGGAGGTACCTTCATGTACACCACATTAGGTGCTGCAAAAAAAACTCTTGGATGAAATTCGCAATGGCACACCGAGAGAGCTCCTAGTGGTAAGAAGGTAAATTCTGTTGAGGAAATCTCCTCTTTAAGTGATAAGGTTGATATGATTATGTCTATGCTTGCTAGATAACAAGTTCCTATTGATCCAAATAATGTTCCTTTAGCTTCTTTGGTTTCTCAAGAGGAGCAAGTTGATGTTAATTTTGTTAAAAATAATTTCAACAACAATGCTTATAGGAACAACTTTGGTAATAATAATTATAAACCTTATCCATCAAATAATGGTAATCCTTATGGCAATTATTATGGTAATTCTTACAACAATAATAGAGGTGTGTCCTATGATCTTGAAATCATGCTTAAATATTTTATCACTTCACAAAAGTCTTTCAATAAAATTGTTGAAGAAACACTTGAGAAGCTAGATAATCTTGTTATTAAAGTGGATAGTCTATCCCATGAAGTGATTTCCTTAAAATATTTTTTTTGCCTCATGATGTTAAGGAACATGAAACTTTAAATTCCATACAAGTTACAATTGATAATTATATAAGGATGTTGGCTGAATAACATGCTAGATGGGAAAGAGAATAAAAAGAAGCTGAAATTGCTGAAATTAGTAAGGTTGCTAATGTTTGCACTATTTATACTGATGAGGATAATAAAATGTTGAATGCTCAAGAGTCATCTAAAGCACCTAAGTATGCTAATGGTAAAATAATTGGAGTTGGAAAATTTTCTACCATACCTAAAAAGAACCCAAAACTTTCAGTCAACCCAAAAACCGTTGTTGATAAAAATGCTGAATATAGTTTTGATGATATGGATTCTTTAGGTGATAATGCTCCTGTTATTTTTGATGACAATGATCTTGATTTTTATAATTGTAACCTTACTGAAGCTATAAAGTTTTTACAAAAGCTTGCTAAAACACCTAACGCTAGTAAAATGAACTTGGCTTTTACTAAGCATATTACTAATGCTCTCATTGAGGTGAGAGAAGAAAAGCTTAAATGTGAATTCTCTATTCCTAGGAAATTAGAGGATGCTTGGGAACCCACCATTAATATGAAAGTAAATGATTTTGAGTGTAATGCTTTGTGTGATCTTGGTTCTAGTATTTCTATTATGCCAAAAAAGTTATATGATGCCCTTGATCTTGGACCACTAAAAGATTGTGATTTGAATGTGAATTTTCTTGATGCCACTTCGCATACACCTTTGGGTAAAATAGATGATGTTCTCATCATGGTTAATGGTAATTATGTTCCCTTTTATTTCATTATTATGGATCTTGATTTTAAGCTTCCTTGTCCTATTGTTTTGGGAAGACCGTTTCTTAGAACTGTTGGTGTTGTTATTGATATGAGAGTGGGCAATATTAAATTTCAATTCCCACTGAAAAAAGGGATGGAACATTTCCCTAGGAAGAGGATAAATAAATCTTTTAATTCCATTGGTAAGCCAAAGATTGGTTTTGAATTGGATACTATTGATAAAACTTAAATTTGCCCCTTTTGCCTAGCTAAAAGGCGTTAAAGAAAAGCGCTTATGGGAGGCAACCCATTTTATTTTTACCTTCTAGTTTATTTTTGGTTTCTTTGAGTTTTGGGTGATGTTACTTCTGTAGAAACTCACTTGTATCTTTTTGTTTTGGTTTTTGGTGCCAAGAATAGACTCTAAAGAGAGGATGACTAATTTGTGAGTTTGCTATCCAGAAACAGATTTCTGTTCTTCACTGTTTTTGACAGAAAACATCAGAGTTTTGTCTACCTTTATATAGTTTTAAGTTTTCTAATTTGAGCTCCATAAGTGCCCCGAAAAAAATCATCTTTACAGTCTGTTCTGTTTTTGATAGATTCTGTCCTTAGTTTTGCATTGCTTCTTTCACGGGCAAAGTGAAATTCTTTTCAAGGCTAGAGCTTTGCTTAGAACTTTGTGACAGTAGCTAATGTTTAAAAAAATAAGTTCATGATATGTGCTTTGGAACTGAAGAAAGATATTGTTTTTGTTGCTATAAGTTTTGCGTGAAGAAAGTTTCAAGTATCCAAGTGCGAGGTGATGAAGGAAGATCAAGAAGGAATAAAAGCCTAAACTTGGGGAGGCTCCCCATGGACCCTCCTCTGAAATATTCAAGAAGTTACAAGCGTCTAAGCTTGGGGATGCCCAAGGCATCTCAGACGTATCACGAGAAAAAGAGCGGAGCTGGGCTAGAAGGACTCTGGTTTCGCTTTACCTTACCCCGGCCCGGTAGCGATGCCTCTCACGCGGATGGGAGTTACTTTTCTTTATCACCGTAAGCGTTACGAAATGGACCCGCATTCCTTTTCTTCATCACAATAATCGGTTTCTCTCATGGTACTATATTTTTATTCCTTTACACATTATGTGCTGTTCTTGGAGCGTCGGTTTGTTTTTACTTTTAGTTTGTTTGTGTTAGTTTTCTGGTCCTTGTAATAATTTGGATCCATGCATGCTTGTTTGGGAGTGAGACACGCTCCGCTTTTTTGTATACACTCTTGTTCTTCACTTATATGTGTTGAGTGTTTAGCCTTTGTTATTTATGCTTTTAGCTCTTGTTTTCAAGCATCTCTTGTTCAGAGCTGTTAGATTTTGTAGTTAGAAAGTTTCGCTCTTTTTGTTTCACCCTTTTTGTTTTGTTCAAATAAGTTGATTGGTGTTTGGTTAAGTGGAAATTATCATGTAGGAAGTGTTTTAAAAAGTGACGCTTAATCTTGTAGACCGTTGTCTTGAATCTTTGATACTTGTCAATTGTTTAGAGATATGAAGTAGATTAATGCTTAAACTTGTGGATCATCTAGTAAGAATAGATTAGTAAAGAACGACCGTAAGTGTTGCATTTTAAACGGGGCCCCACACTCGCAAATCGGGAGTCGCCAATGTGTTTGATCAACCACACCTAAGATCTGGGTACCTTGATGCCGAGGGTGATACACCGCAGCTCACGTCGAAGGAGATCCGTCCAGAAGCGCGATACGCAGAACATCCGGTGGACGCTTTTTAGACCAGACGCCCCACTCACCCGGGAGGGACCCCCTCAGGGCTGGGGCGACGATTGGCTACTCTAGGTCGGCCTGACCACCCCTAGAGCCTCGTGTCTTCGCAGATCGCCGGCATAGCTAGCTAACTACGGAGGAACGAGAAACATAGGTACAAGGGTAAAGGTAGAAGAAAAGATAGATTGATTGATATGTTGATTGGTGTTGTTCGTATTAATCGGCCATCACCTCTGACATATATATGAGACGGCTGGTCTTCCCGTACAAGCAAAGGAATTATCTAGGCTTTCCTTACAAGAAAAGTACGTTAATCACATCCTAAAACCCTAGTCCTAGTCCAAGTCGAACTCCTGTCCAGATTCACAGCTCCTTCTGTCCTGCTTCTTGTGTGGCCGCCAAAGTCACACATCAACTCGGATGGATATGGCCCAAAGACCAAACTTGTACGTCTTCACGAGATGAACAACTCTTGCGATGATCACTTTTCATCCAAGGCCGTCTTGATGACTTTTCGGGCCCATATTTTCTGCTGGTCGAAATCTGGCATGTAGCATGTTAAGCCGACTGTTCTCCGTCATGGCTCTACAGGTTGCACCTTAACCCGGATCGTGATGACTCCAAAAGCATAGTTGTAGGTCTCGACGACGCGCACAACTTCCGTGTTAAGCACTCCTCCATCTGAGGTATCCTTGATGGCACCGTAGTATGAGTCAAGGTCTTTCTGGTCTATCGCCTTCCCAGGGTGCCGTCTTTACCGAGTTGCCTAGTCCTTTCTGGGTCCTTCTTGGGCTATTACTCAACCGGCTAGGAAACCTGATTGTAGCACGACCTGGGCCCATATAGTTACGGATGCCTTCTCTCTGGGATATGGTGGCATGCCGACTTGGCGGTATGCTGGCTTGATGACGGGATGCCGGCTTGATACCAGTCGGTAAAGCTTGACGTCTTGGCATCAACGTGTTAGGTAGCTCCTAGGACGATAGTGGCGCCTTCCTTTATGACTTGGATGCAGCAATATGCCGGCTTCTGTACACAGCAATGCCAGCTCAAGGATAAGCCGGTCTCGTGACCTGCTGCTGGGACATGAAATGCCGGCTTCCCAGACAAAACCAGCTCCTTAGATAATGTCGGCCCCTGGACGCCGGCTCCTTGGACAATGTTGGCTTACGCCGGCTCCTGGGAGAATGCTGGCTTCTTGATGATGCCGACTCCTTGGATAATGCCAGCTCTTGGATGCTGGCCGGCTCCTGGGCAACGACCAAATTCCGGGTCCAGAGACATGGTGGCCTGAGCCCTGGTGGACTTGCCGATTGGGACATAGCTCGTCTTGTTTCTTCTTCACGTCTTGGTGCCTTTCTATGTACATCTCGCCTTGGTCAAGAATATCCAGGGTCAAGCCGGCTAGGTGCCCAAAATGGGTGCGAACAGTAAGGCTTTAAAATTGTGGTGCTTGTCCTGCTTGGTAGGCTCTCAAAGTCTAGATATTCTTTTTGCAAAAAGTTGGTTTGGCTAACAAGGTAGACGGTTTGAAGTCCAGTGGTTATGCATGATGTATATCTGTAGTCATTCATTGAACCAACTTGATGTTATGTGTTTGCTTGATATGTTGCTAAGGCCAAAAAATCCGTACTGAGAGGGAATACTTCTCGTGCATCCAACTCCCTGAGCCAAATATCTTTGCCATTTGTGTCCACCATACCTGCCTACATGTGGTATTTCCCTGCCACTCCAAGTAAATTTTTCATGTGCTATATTTAAAATGTTCAAAATTCTCCTTTTTGTGCCCCTGTTTTTAAGCTCATGAGGAAGCAGTAAGAAGTTAGTTATAACCTGTGACAAGCAAGGTCATTTCCCCCTTTCACCCGGTGTTGATGGTTCACGTCTTCACTTGAATTTACTCGAGAGCGGCTTAAGCAAAATATAAACATAACTCACCATTCTCCTCTGCACAATGAAAATCTGAGAAATCAGCTAAACATTGGTTAGTGCGGAAACAAAGGAGAAAAAGGAATGTACTCGTTCCTCTAAAACCAGCCGCTCTCAAAAGTCTAAAAGCCTTGCTTGAAATGGGGGACTAGCTAGTTTCTTTGCTGTGAAGTCGTTGACGAAAGCATGCATGTCTCAAAACTGTTTTACTTCTATCAAAAAATCAAAAAAAAGATCTAGCACATGACTAATCCCTGCTTCCCTCTGCGAAGGGTCTTTCTTTTACTTTTATGTTGAGTCAGTCTTCCTCTTCCTTCTAAACTCCTCAAGCAATCACTTGGTGTCAACTTTGGTTCATGTTTTACTTCATGTTATCTTTGTGTCTAACTGTGAAAACTTTGTATTGACTTTATCTTGAGATAAACAAGTTGCAAGTTGAAGCTTTTTGCTGAAAACTTAAATCTTTCTTTGTGTTGGCCAAACTCCTTTGTTGAACTAATATTGCTTTGTGATATATCAATCATTGTCAAGTGTTATGCTTTTAAATCTCCAAAGTGCTCTTTTCTAGTTAATTCTTGCTTAGATGTTACACCTGGTTAATCATTGTTTGTTTCGTTCAATAAACCTTTGGTTTGGATCAATGCATTCAGTTCATATGCTTTAGATGATTGTATGATCAAGATTGTGATTGGTAGCATGTCACTTCAAAAATTATTTTGTTATCACTTACCTACTCGAGGACGAGCAGGAGTTAAGCTTGGGGATGCTGATACGTCTCCGACGTATCTATAATTTTTGATGTTCCATGCTTGATTATATATCAGTGCCACATGTTTTTATAATGTTTTTATATCATTTTGGCATGATTTATGGAACTAACCTATTAACAAGATGCCCAGTGCTAGTTCCTGTTTTCTGCTGTCTTTTTGTTTCAGAAAAGTTGTTCTGGGAAGTTTCTCGGATTGCGCTGAAAATTTACGGGAATTATTTCCAATATAAAACGAAGACGGAGCCAGAAGGACGCCTGCAGGGGGGCCCACAGGCCCCAGACGCCAGCCAGGCGCAACCCCCCCTTGGCCGCGCCTGGGTCCCACCTGGACAGGTGGTCCACCTCCTCGAGTCGCCCTTTCGCCTATAAATTGCCCCCGACGCAAAAACCCTAGACGCCGATCATATTTTCCAGAAGACGTCCGAGGCCGCCGCCATCTCAAGTCCTAGTTCGGGAGGGTTGTACAGCTCTTCCCGGCACCCTGCCGGAGAAGGGAATCAACACCGGAGGCATCTACACCACCATGCCTGCCTCCGGAGTGATGCGTGAGTAGTCCACCACGGGACTACAGGTCCATAGCAGTAGCTAGATGATTGTCTCTACTCCTTGTACTCCATTGTTTAGATCTTGTGAGCTGCCTATCATGATAAGATCATATTATTTGTAACTGCTACATGATTGTGTTTGCATTGATCCGATGAATTGTGGAAGTCATTACTTTTGTTCATCTTTGTGTTATGTTTTATCTATGATCTTGCATGCTCTCCGATGCTAGTGGATGCTTTGGCCAAGTAATTATTAGTGTTGTATGAGGGAGTATTTATACTAGATAGTGGGTTCATGCATCTCTTTGTCTGAGTTCGGTGACAGGAACGATTAAGGCTAGAGATGTGCTGTTGCCACTAGGGAGAAAACAGTGGTATGATTTCCTTGTGTTATTTACATTGCTTAAATTATGCACTTTGCTTATTGCAATGATCTATTTCTTGCAACTTAATACTTTTGGGTGACATGCTGGATAGCGATCTCGGGGTGGATTATTAGTCATAGATGCAGTTGGATAATGGTCTATGTATTTTGACGTAATGCCCATATTAGATGAACCGGTGAACCTTATTATTTTATGATAGCATTGCTATGCGCCCACAATTCTGTCAATTGCCATGCTGTAATTTTTCTACCCATCATGTATACCTTTTGGAGAGACACCTCTAGTGAACTATGGACCCCGGTCCTATTTTCCTACATTCCTTACAACCGTTTTAATAGCTTTTCATCATCATTTACTTGCTTGTCATATTTCACTCTCATCATATTTTACACTTGCACATTTAATTCCTTGTGTTCGGCAAGCCGGAGAGATTGACAACCTCTCTGTTTCGTTGGGGCAAAGTACTTGTTTGTGATTGTGTGCAGGTCCACGTCAATTATCGTTAACGACGCTGTTGACACCTCGCTAAGCCTTCTCCAAGTCCTACTGGATTCGACAACCTTGGTTTTGTAATCAAGGGAAAATTGCCGCTTTGCTGCATCATACCTTCCTCTTGGGGTCTCCCAGCGAACGTGTGATCCACGCCATCACATGGATCCCGCGGCCATGGGCGTCGCGGCCGTCATGGCCGGCGGTCAAGCTTGGAGGTGGGCGCTGCTTCTCGTCACCATTCTGGTTGCTTATCTCGCCTTCCGGTCGGATGGACCTCCTGGGGCGAAAGCCCTGCACGGACTTCGGTCGGTGCCGACGACGGCGGCGCCTTCGGCGTTGTTCCCTCTCTTGTTTGCGTCGTTGCGGCGGTTCTATCCTAACCGATGTGAGCGGTCCCATGGTATCCGAGTGAAAGCCTAAGATCCTTTGGAGCGGGCGACAGAGACGGATGCTTTGCGACCTTCTTGGAGGTGTCGTCTTGGAGACCCAGTCCATCACGGTGCGTTTGGTTCATGGCAGCTGGCGGTGAGTTTCGGTGGGTTGGGGGAGGTGGATCCCGGGGCGGCGGCGTCGTACGGTGGTGGATGATGACCCACAAGTATAGGGGATCTATCGCAGTACTTTCGATAAATAAGAGTGTCAAACCCAACGAGCAGCAAAAGGTGTTGGCTTGTATATTCGTGCAAGGTTTCACTGTAAACACTAACAGACAATTTTTTATGGGTTTTTATAGTAACAAATAAATAAAGTGCGAGTAAATAAAATAGAGCAATACTAATTACAGCAAGTGGCCCAATCCTTTTTAGCACAAAGGACAAGCCGGTGATTCTACTTATGATGGCTAAACGCTCTTGAGGACACATGGGAGTTATGTTAAGTCACTTTCGCTTCATACCGCTGCTTAATGTTGTGTGGATAAACCTATGCTAATGAACCGCCCTTATTTGGACTAGAACACACTTGTGATTACACTTCCCTATAAGCATCCGCAAATGCAAGGAAGTATTTAAGAATTAACTAACCACAGCCTTAAACTCTGAGATCCTACACTCCCTCATGCACTAGTTTACCAGCGGGGGTTTAGTTTTCTGTCATTCCTGCAACCACCTCACAAGCAAACTAAATACACGATGCATTCCCCTAGGCCCATAAAGGTGAAGTGTCATGTAGTCGACGTTCACACAACACCACTAGAAGAATAGCACCACAACTTAAATATCAAACCATTAAATATTACTCAGCATAATTCCACTGCTTGCGACGAGACTTCCCATGTCCTCAAGAACTAAACGAACTACTCACAAGACATCATATGGATCATAATCAGAGGTGATGAATGTATGAATAACAATCTGGTCATAAAATTATTTCACTCATAAAACTCAATAGCATCAACTATACAAGGCAATCAACACCGGAAAAGTGATCCCAATGAACTACAACAAGTATAACCCTAGACGCAACGGCGAAACGGAGTAGAGCTGTGGGGATGATGGTGCTGTCCGTGAGGATGGTGTTGATGATGATCCCGATAAAGCCCGTGACGATGACGATGACGATGGCGACGATCTCCCTCTACGGGAAGGATTTTCCCCGGCAGATTTCGCCCTGCCGGAGAGCTTTTTCTCTCTATGTGGTTTCCGCCCCCGAGGCGGCGGCGGAATATTTTTTCGAAGCGTCCTCGATGATTTTTAGGTCAGATAGGTCATATACACGAAAGGGGGGAATCGGAGGCGACACAGGGCCTCCAGGTGGGGCCAGGTGCGGCCAAGGGTGTGGCTGCGCCTGGGTGGCGTTTGGCCTCCCTGTGGCCCTCCTCTGGTCCCTCTTCTGGCTCCTTTCGTCATCTGGCAAAATATTGATCCCTAAATTTTTGCGGAATTTTTGGCGATGTAGAAGTATAGTATCTTGACGATGCTTTTTCGAGTTGATTCCGGGCTCCGGCAGTCAAATCACCACCGATCGTCAAACATGCAAAATAAGATAAAATAACATAAGTATAGCATTATAATATGAAATATATCCATAAATAACAGTAAATTATGATATAAAATAGTGATGCAAAATGGACGTATCAGTGGACGTCGAGGCGGCGGCCTCGGGCTCCCACGCTGCAATGATTCTATGAGGCAATGTCGTTGTCTTGGGTGGCGACTTTGATGAAGACTGTGCGGACAGAGGGTTCGTCGACCCGACTGGATTGCCTTCGGGCAATGCGAAATTCGATCTCGTTGCTACGCCGGGGCAGCGGCCCCAGAGCAGGTGGTTGTGTTGTCGTGTTTTTTCGACTTGCATCGTGTGGGCGGCAGGTCGTCTCACCTGTGCAATTTTTTGGCCATGTTTTCCTTATAAACAGAGCATTGTACATTTTGTATGTTTTTAGACCCGGTTTACCTTATAAAATGGGTCATCTCTTCTATCTGTTGGGGCAGTGAAATGAATAGTACGCATCTTAGTCTAATGGGGGACATATCGTCGGACCTCTCCAAAGGTAACCCGGGTCATCTCCTCTATCTATTCAGGCAGTGAAGTAAATAGTACGCATCTTAGTCCGATGGGGGACATATCATCGAACCTCTCCGATGTTGCCCACCTCATCCGAATCTGACGGTCTGGTTTTGCATCTCACCATATTTTGTCGTTAACAATGCCTCATAATCCCGCAGTTTTTGGACATCTGCCTCGCGTCCCTAGAAGACGAAAACGTCTTCCCCAAATCGAGGAAAACGCTGTCGCGGCAGCTTGCCTCATGCGTGAGCACATCTCGGCACCAACGACAGCAGGTGCGGCGGCCGGCTACATCAATCAAACTCGTGTAGTCGCGTCCCCATTTTTCTCTAGTTTTCAATTTCTATGATTTCAGTACCCAAGCCGCCCCGGGAAACTCAGGAGGCCATCTGCGTTGCCGCCGCAAGAGTACATTCCCACCCCTCCATCCACTCCGCCACCGCCAGAGGAGGTCGTCCGACGGCAGACGACGACAGCGGGGCTTTTTCCACCGGCCTGTACAACCCTCCCCTCCCCCCACAGGCCTCTCGTCTAATCCAACCGCCGGTCATTCACAGCTGGGCAGACGATCCATGGCCAGTTCCGGCCGAGGTCGTGAGTGCTGGCCCTGGTCGCCCCTGCTGATCCTCGTGGCGTGCTGTGAGACCGTCCTCCTGCCTAGATGCAGTGGCACCTGTCTACCATGGAGGCAGTGAGCAAGGTGTTGTGCACGGCTACCTTCGATGGAGCTTTGCAGGATCTGTCACAGCCGGTAAGGCAAGATCGAAGGCTGATGTCTTTACTTCGGATCATGCTATTTGGAGACCAACCGAGCAAGGTATTGGCAACGATTCACAGCCATCGGCAGGATGTTGAGCATGCACCGGCCCAGCCACGAGGAGCGACAGATCTCCGGTGAGGCATGTGCTATATATGTGACTTACATCTCGACAACGGAATGATTGATGGATGCGTGGCAAGTCGCGACCGTTTTGATGCAAGAATTGGAGTGCTCGATGCCCACAAAGGCGTCTGCAACAAGAGATCTGGCAACTCTTAATATTGCTTGACACTGGTCTGGTTTGTCTTGCGTGCGCGGGAGGTTGAATTTGGCCATGGCCGCATTGGATGGAGTCGAAGACGTCACATCGTTTTCGTCTGTGTGGCTATGTTCACATCTAAATCGTGTGTGCGACGACTGTGAGCCTGACGATTAGTGGATTGCTGCAGTTGGCAAGTGAGCGCGGCAGCACATGGCGATGCGTCTTTGGAGGTGCTCTTCGAGTATCGAGTCTCGAATTTCGAGGTGAAAATCTTAGGTCTTACCTTTATTTGTTATACCTGACAATGACAATGGTGGACTTCTAGCCGTTCCTTGTTGAAGACATTGTCTGGATAATATTCGGACATTCTTTGGGGTGAAAAATTCAGGATCTGGCTTTACGGTTGGATCCGGCGACGATGGTGTTTGTGCACTGTTTCCTTTCTGAAGGCGTCGAGTTGGAGAAGCTTTTTCGCATCCGGGTACTGCCAATGGTCGAGGTTGTTTTGCTGCTGCGAGACAAGATTGATCGTTATGGCAGAGCCACTTTTTTCTTTTTGTTATGTTTCTTTTTATTTTGACTGTGTGCATCCGTAATGGCTGGAATAGGGCTTGACATTACGTTGTTGCAGAGACTGGATGTAATCAGTATAATATTAATATATTTCTTTTATCGAAAAAGCTAATATAAGCGTAGCACTTGATCCGGTGATATTAGATCCGAATACGATTGTACAAGCTGCTACTACTAGAGTGTATTATCTACTTCAACGATATTTGTTCATGTCAAGTACTCCCTCCGTTCTAAATTAGTTGTCTTCTATTTGACAAAAATTAGATGTATCTATACTTGTAACATGTCTAGATACATCCATTTTTTGGCAAATAGAAGACAACTAATTTGGAAGGAGGGAGTATTCATTTAGGACCACAAAAACCCCACTTGATTGCTTCGTCACAAGTTTCATCACCTACATCTTCGTAGCAGCTCGACAATTTCGTTTATAAATTTATATGCTTCCACTACGTCCTACAAGTGGTGTGGTAGCAATATTTAATTGCTATAGAAATCCGATGCTTCATACGGAGTATATATCTATATGCAATATGTGCTTACTTGATTGGCAATACAATCAAGTAAGCACATGCTCCAGTGCCGTGGCTGGTCCAATTACTACTTCTGCCCCTCTGCAACCGTAACCTAGAAACGGCCAACCATCTGTTTCTCGAGTGCCCTCTGTCCAAAGCCATCTGGATCGCAACCTCGACGTGGCTACGTCGCGACAGCCTCCACCCTCAGACCTGGCAAGATGCGAACTCTGTCCCTGACGCCTCGTTGGCGAGTGTCACCGCATCACCCACAGAGAAGCAGCAGGCCGTCAAATCAATCCTCATGCTCGTCACCTGGTCGATTTATAGGTAGCTATATCAATCCAACGCTGAAAAGGACTTCTATCCTACGGCAGCGGAGCAGTCTGATAAAAACCTAAGGATTTGATTTGGAGGCCGATTCCTAGTGATGCCCTTTGTTTTTGCAGTTTGCCAATAGATTGATTACTATTAAGGACTATTACTTTTTTTTAACGTTGTACATCCATAGGCATACATTATTTGTATTGATAATAGTACGGATACAGAGTTGAGACGAATACAAATAACAGAAAACTAGGACAATACAAGCGAATAAACTACTGCATACCACCATCGTCATAACTACCAAGCATCCACGTCTTTCGCCGTCGCCGGAAAAGAACAACACCAACGGTCGGTCCACATCTTGACGCTGAAAAAACCCCTTGCCATGAGGCGTTAATGAGCCGCGATAGCCTCCAGCCCCATAAGGCTGGATCTAGCCCGATAAAGAACATTGATTGGAGTAGCCCTCCGAGTCTCTTCAACATCAGATCCGGGGTCAATGCCACCCCGCCCTTCAACAGACGGCCGGATCCCCCACCGCCTTCCGCAGGTCCGCAACAGTCAACACCGCCACACTCTAAGAGCAGCCGGACGCAACGTCATATTGAAACTGCTCCAACAGATTGGACTCCACAAGCCTCTCGTCGGCACCAGCAACACCTCTGACAAGCAGGAGCATGGGCTGGGAAACCATTATTCCTACTAGCACCAACGACATCAGCCCCACCATGACGCCGACGGAGGAAACTCAAAAACCTAAAAAACTTAGGACGAAAACACACACACGAACGAGAGCCGGAGCTCCCCTTCCCCTCGTGCCGCCAAAGCGGCAAACGGAGGGGAAGGGGAGCGCTGGAACGCCGGCAAGGAGCCCTAGAACTGGATCACCTTGCGATCGCCTCCTTGTGCAGTTCCCGAACCGTTCCCCTGCGTGCTCTGGGGATATCCCCTTAAGAGAAATAGTTATTGTGGTGCTGCTCTCATGTTCGCTTGTTCAATACTAAGGACTATTAATTAACCAATGGGAACTGACAGTCATAAAAGTATTAAGGCCCTGTCCAGAAACCGAGAAACGGTTGTAGCCCATCATACCCACATAAAATTAATTTTCTTTTAATTTTTCTGCAAACAAGATGAAAATGTCCAAAAGTTTGTATTCATATCCATCATTTCTTCAAGATAAAACTTGCCAGAGAGAAAGATACACGAGAATACACAACAACAGGCGACGACTTAGTTACTCCTCATTGTACATAATATGGCTGCGTATAAGTTTTAGTCAAAATCAAACATTGCAAAGTTTACATAGTTTGACTCTGATCATAAATTATATGCAACACATTTTGCACACCAGAGTTGAAAGAACAAACGATGTCGCCTAGAGGGGGTGAATAGGCGATTAAAACTTTTTCGGTTTAAGGCTTGACAAATGCGGAATAAAACTATATGTTTAAATTAACAAGCCAACAACCTAAATAAACTGGGCTCACCTATGTGCACCAACAACTTATGCTAAGCAAGATAAAGAACAAGGTGATAGCAAGATATAAAACTTCAAGCACGAAGCCTATCACAATGTAAATTGCATAAGTAAAGAGCTCGGGTATAGAAATAACCGAGGCACGCGGAGACGAGGATGTATTCCCGAGTTCCTCCTTGTTAAGTGATTACATCTAGTTGGAGGGGTGTGAGCTCGTCACAAAAGTCCTACTCAAGATGCCACAAAAGGCCTCACCCTATTCTCCGATGAACCTCACCCCAAGGGTTAGGTTCACCTTCCACTATCGAAATCCTTCAAGGCGGAATTCGGAGCCTTTACAATGATCTTGGGGCACACACCCACAACTCAATCGGGGTCTCCTAAACCTTGCCCAAAGCTTCACAACTCGAAGTCTTCGCGACACCATGATGTCTACTACACGCTTCTATTATTGTAGACTTGTTTGGCCTCCAAGGGCAGAGCTTTGTAGGACAGCGGCAAATTTCACTTAAATGAGTAACCCAAGTTTGATCGAATCCACAGGAGGAAGAGGTTAAACGTATCCTCTTTCAAGCAATCCTGTAATTAAGATACAAGAAGTCTCTTATGTCCCCAACACACCTAATACAATGGCTAATTGTATAGGTACACTAGTTCGGCGAAGAGATAGTAAAATGCAAGTGATATGGATGGTAAAAGGTGATTTTGTAATTCTGTAATAAAAATGGCAGCAAGCAAACATGTGACAAAAGTGACTAAAAATGATGTACCAATGTTTGGAAATAAGGCCTAGGCTTCATACTTTCACTAGTAACTACTCTCAAGATCATTAACATAATTAAACACATGATAGTTCCCACAAAAACACATGCATGATAGACGTTACTCGGAGATCATTCTTTCATGGATCAAATAGGATGAGAATTGTGCAGGGCTATAAAAAATACACCTTAAAGTTCGTATTCCACATCTATGGACACTTCATGCTGTCACTATCCGCATCCAAAGATAGTACTAACAAATAGCACAACCTATTTCTTGAATAATCTCTTTCTTCAATAACACAACCATTAAGAAACCTCATGATCTATTCAATCCAACAATAATAAAGAACAAACTAATGATGAAGATACCTCTAAGCTTTTATCATTAAAGTCACACACGGTACCCACACTGTCACCGAGATACCGTGATCACAACGGTGACTCCTGAACTTATACTAGATGACACCACTTGAGCAAAATCATATCTATTATATGTAGGGAAACATCGTGTATTTAACTATACTAACAAAGCTATCACAACGAGGATCACATCATGGGAGAGAGAAATAACCACATAGTTACTTGTATAAGCCTCAGCCCCGAGGGAGACTACTCACACATGGCCATGGTGAGTAGGAGCTTGATGGAGAGGTGTAGCCCGGAGGGGAGATGGCGGCCAGCGGCGGCAACGGCGGCAGCCTTGGAGGCGGCGGCGGCCCTTGGCCGCCCTTCTTCCTTGGAGATGGTGCTGGTATGGAGGAGGGTCCCCACCTCACGGCGGCTGCCTTGGAGGAGGAAAATTCGTGGTCCTTGATGACCCAGGTTTCCTCTCTTTATATAGATTACCGAATTCCCGTCATCAGGTTTTTTGGCTTTAGTAAAACGGGGATATCTCGGCTGTACGGACTCAGATTGAGCCGAATTTTATGTCTATATCGATTGGCGGAAAATTCCCCATAACTTTCGCGACCAAGCTTTTTTGATTTGATGTCGTTGTCGGGTCGGTACGGGGCCATCTTCTAAAATACTTCTCAGACAGATTTCAGTAAGGGTGTGTTTGGATGTAGAATTGGGGCTCGGAATTGAATTGGACTGGGAATTCCAAATCCGAGATGGAAAGGGAATTGACTGCAATTCCAATTCCGTTGTTTGGATGTGTTTCAAGTTTGCAGTCGGAATCAAAGGGTGGGACGAAATTCCAATTCCTGTTTGGATGTCCTAAACATGGAATTGGATGTTTTGTTGAGTTTGGACAACATAAATTTGTATACGTGTATGATAAATATTATTTTGTATATTTGAATATGTATATATTTTTTTGCACACATTAAATTATTTAAATATTCTTAATAAGGTCATTAACATTTACACAAGTTAAAATAAGTATGGAAAATAAAGGGAAGAATGGCAGAAAATAGTGAAGTATCAACAACACGACATGGATAATACTTGTCTCGAAATATAACACAAATAGGTAGTTTCAATCTCGTACACATGGCACAAACGGACAATTCATAAACAAGAAGATACATTGTAGTTCATACATGAACCAAACATGAGACCAACCATCAGTCCAAGGTCAAGAGCCATCGCTTCCTGAAATCCTCTGGAAGCGCCATGAGTGCTTCAACCAAGCGCTCATTGACGATCAATTTCCCATAAGCTCTGAGCATATCACTCTCCGCCAAATCTGGTACCTTCCTTAGTGTGTTAAGAATTTCAGTTGGAGGAGTCCCCTTTGGCATAGGAAGTGGATCGACTGTCTTCAAAGCATTATCAAAAGACATCTGTATTTTCCCCATAATGCACAAGATAGCATCCCCAGTGTGTTGCCTCTTCTGAGGCATCTTAGGAGATTCTTCAACAACTGGTGTGTCTTGTGGTTCTTGAACACACTCAGCTCCTGTTCTAGCACCTGCACCAGTTGCATGATCTTTTGAATATATAGTATTGATAGATTCCCAGTTATTCACCACCTTGTTCCTATAGGCATGTGCATCCTTGTTAGCCTACACAAAACACACAAATATTAGATATGACAATGAAGTTGCAAAAGTAACCAAAAAATAATTTTTAGCGTCAAGTACCTCCACATAACGAGACCACACTTCATCACAATCAACCATCACCATGTTTTTTACCAATCCCATCCAAAGCCACTTTGAGAAAGCATCTTGGTAATGATCTCATAATGCTTGTCAAATGTTTTAATTCTTCCTGTTATGTTCTCCTTCGTGATGTCAACATCACATGTCTCCTTAACATGCTTAATGCAAGCGTTGTAGACATGTGGCTTCCAACCATTTTGAACATGGTCGCCAATATTGTGATGCTCAACAAGGACAGCCAACAATGTTGTGTCCATCTCAGGAGTCCATGTAAGGTAAACCCTATTTTTCTTTGCTTTTGGTTCAGCCATGCTTCTACAAGTAAAATAAATGGATGTACAGAGAAGTAAGAACAAAAGAGCAAGTTGGAGTAATGTAAAGCATATATATTAATATCAAGTTCTCCATCACGGCCAACACAAGGCAAGTTTAAGCATGTACAAAATATCAAACACAAGGCACCATCACAGCCAGCATGCTACCATCACAAAATAAGACACCATCATTAAGCTAGCACAAAAAAGGGCACAATCAGCTAGCTATGCACTCCATCACTACTTATCTACTCCATCTCTAGTTCTCCATGCATCACAAGGTACTCAGCAAACATCTCCTCAGCAAATTGCTGCCTAAAATTGGACCATGCAGCAGTTTGTTGGACACTTCTAATTAAAAGAGCATCATCTGCAGGTTCAAGAGTCGTGGCTGCAAGCTCAGCATCGAATTCCTGTAGCAACAAATCATCCCTCACATGCTGCCTATCCCTTGCATAGTTGTGTAACACACAACAAGCATTAATAATTCGAATCTGCAAATATTTAGTTAATTGTCAAAGAAGGATCACAGAATGGCCCATTTTTTCTGCAAATAATGGACATGTGTTACCTGGTCCTCTATGTCAAAGAAAGAACAAGAACGCAAGATTGCCCATTTTTTCTTCAACAAGCCAAAGGTTCTCTCCACAACATTTCTACCACGAGAATGACGCAAGTTATACAACTCTTTTTCATTTTGGGGTTGTTGTTGACTTGAAACCCACTCCTTCAAGTGATACCGAGTGGATCTAAAGGGAGATAAAAAATCCAGGTCCATTGGTATAGCCAGCATCCACTAGATAGTATTTTCCTATTGACAAGTACTTAGGTTAGCAAATGTAAATTAAATATGAGAAAGAAAACGTAAAGATAAAGAGGCGTACCCTGTGGTACAACAAATGCATCTTCACGATCAATTCTCATAGCATCTTTGAGCACTTTAGAGTCCGAGGCTGAACCCTCCCAACCAGGTAGAACGTAAAGAAATTTCATATTCCAGTCAACCACACCTAGCATGTTAGTGGTTATATCTTGTTTTCGGTTCCTATACCTCCCTTGGTCAGCAGTATTAACAAACACAGGAATATGACACCCATCGAGTGCTCCAAGTGCATTGCCAAACCACTTCCACTTGTAATCATTGGGAGGAGTGATAGAAGGGCCGGGAAGCTTGATGAACTCCCCGGTTAGAGATAGGATGGTTGATAACACAGTTGAGAACTGCCTACTGATAGTCTCTGTAGACCGCTGGTACGTGCTACCCAATATTCTCATTTTAGTTCCATGTCCAACAATTTGTAAGAACGTAGCAACATTTTCTTCTACTGTCATAAATATGCTATCTTTAAGACCACACTTCTCACACAACATAGCACAAAGATCATGGAAGTTTCTTTTAGTCAAGCGTGGCTTATCATAGCAAGTTGTCTCGGACCCATTATAGGTCTTATTCAATACATACTTCCTATAAGAAACCTTTTCCTCCTCATCATCAAAACATCCAAGATCCCTCGGTGCCCTTTGGGAACTAAGGTAAGCAAGTGCAAGACATGACATTTCAAAATAATGCTTTGTCAATAATATTCTTTTTCTTTTTCTCCTTTTGTTCTCTTCGGTAATGTAAGCAACCAACTCTTGTTGAGACATGATGAAAAAAGCTACAGCACACACACCATTGTACAAAGCATAATTTAGATAATAATACATTGCAACAACATGTGTATGTATCAAAAAATAAATCACAGCACACACATCAAGTAGGTGTTAGAGGATACACCTTGGCAACACAGAAATTTGAGCTCTGTTTCCCCAATTCTCCTGGAAACCTGCAGAGTTCAAATGAATCACAAGTTTAGGCACCATTTATTTTCGGGTAGGGGAAGAAAGGAAGAACATGAGGGTGAACTCCAGGTGGGCAGATGTTAGCTCGGCTAGAGGAGGGCCAGAGAAGAGCATGGCTTGGGATGAACCGGGGCGAGACCGACAACCCTCTCTCGTCGCCCCTAAGCCGCCACCGCTCCCATGTCGCCCACTCTCGATCTAGGGTTCGAGCTGCTCACGGGATGGGGGGCACGAGCTGGAGCGCGACGAGCCACGCCCGGGATTGGGGGGAGGAAAACGATGGGGAGGGAGAGGACGGCCGCGAACGGCAGAGGGAGAGGAGGAGGACGGACTTACTGGTGCCGCCGCCGCCGGTTTCTTCCAGTCCGTCGGGTCGGGAGGTTTCGTCCAGGTCGGGGCGTAGGAAACAGAGGAAAACGAGCGAAGGGGTACGCTCGGGGGCGGGGAGGCTTCAATTCCTAGCGATTCCTAGGTGGGAGGCTCCGAATCGGTGAAAGCGGGGCGGACGCGCGCGGGGCGACCCCTTGGAATTTGACCGAGTTTCCGGGGTCCAATTCCAATACCACTCCAAACCGTGGAATTCGGGATGCCAATTCCAGATACGCAATTCCGAGCTTATTTTCCAACATCCAAACGCAGTGTAAAGTTCAATTCGACTCCAACAAGGTTTCCTTTTTGCACTCTTTTCAATTTCCAAATAATTTCTACACATCAAAGTGTAAAATAAGAACATTGTGCACTTTTTCCAGTATTAATATGTTAGTTCAATAAATCCATAAAATGATATAAAACATAATAAACACATGTGGCATTTGATATAAAACAAGCATGGAACATCAAAAATTATAGATACGTTTGACACGTATCAGCATCCACAAGCTTAACTCGTACTCGTACTCGTCCTCGAGTAGGTAAGTGAGAACAAAATAATTTTTGATGAGACATGCAACCAACACAATCTTGATCAAGATAGTAATGTAAAGCATAGGACGTGAATGAGGTGATACGAAACAATTGTCTATAGTTGATAGCAAGAAAGCAATGAATAACCAAGTTGAATCATTTAAGTAAAACCTTTCATAAATAGTATGTTAAAGACATGAAAACAATGTGACCCATATAATTGACTAATTCTCAAAGGTAATGGTTGCACGAAAAAAGTGTTTGAGAATCAACACAAAGGAAGATGTAAGTATTAGCAAAAAGATTCAACTTCCAATGACTTATCTTATAGATAAAGTCAATATAAAGATTCATGTTTAATTTGATGATGCAATATGATCAATGATACCCAGAGTCAATGCTATATGTTTGCTTTGGTAGAGATAGAAGGAAAAGGAAAACTGACTCAACATTAAAAGTAAAAGAAAGACCCTTCGTAGAGGAAAGCAGGGATTAGTCATGTGCTAGAGCTTTTTTATTTTGAAAAACAGAGATAAAAACAATTTTGAGAGATGCATGCTTTCGTCAACGATTTCACAACAGAGAAGCTATCTAGTCCCCCATAACAAGCAATGCTTTTAGACTTGTGAGAGCAGCTGGCTTTAGAGGAACAAGTATATTTCTCTTTCTCCTTGGTTTCACCACTATCCAATGTTTTGAACTGATTTATCAGATTTTCATTGCGCGGAGAAGAATGATGAGTTATATTTATATTTTGCTTAATCTGTTTTCGGGTTGATTCAAGTGAAGACGTAAACCATCGACACCGGGTGAAAGGGGGGAAATGACCTTACTTGTCACAAGTTATATCTAGCTCTCTACTGCTTCCTCATGAGCTTAAAACAGAGGCACAAAAAGGAGTATTTTGAATATTTTAAAGGTAGCACATGACAAATTTACTTGGAATGGCAGGAAATACCATGCATAGGTAGATATGGTGGACTCAGCTGGCAAGATAGTTTGGCTTTGGGATTTGGATGCACGAGTGAACTCTACACTCAGTACGGATTTTTAAGCTTAGCAAAAATGGTATTTGAAGCAAACATCCAACATTAACCGGTAACAGAGTAACATAGGACATTAGCCAATCATAATCATAAACACTCCATACCGTCTCCCTTGTTGACCAAACAGTTCTTTTGATGGAAAGATTAGCTTTATAAATTAACAACTACGAAACACCACACAGTTTCGAGCTTTTAACTGTATTTTTTACTAATCAATTCCACTCAAATAACCAGCAAGTTTAATCATTCATCTTAATTTCTCAAAACAATTGAGAAGCATCAAGTATCCTCACAATGATCTACAAGACTATGCAGGATTTCATTTCATTCCAATATCACATGGATAGCATTTTGTCACTTTGACAATTCAATCAATTTATCAATAACAGCTCTCCAACAAGTATAAGTGAAGAACAAGAGCAACCAGCAGCTCTAAACAAGATAAAAGCTAAAAGCGAGAGCTTACTAGCAAACAAACAGTAGCTAAGAATACTCAAAAAGATATAAGCGAAGCAAAGAGTATTCAAATGAAAAAGCGGATCGTGTCTCTCTCCCACACAAATAAAGCTAGGATCCAACAAGGATATAACCAGCAAACAAACAAACAAAACTGAAAGAAAAAAGACGCTCCAAGCATAGCAAATAATATGTAAAGTGATGAAAACGTAGTTCAACGAAGATGACCTTATGATAGTCGATGAAGAGGAGGGGATGCCTTGGGCATCCCCAAGCTTAGACGCTTAATGGTTCTCGATATTCAGAGGGGGTGCAGTGGGGGCATCCCCAAGATTGAGCTCTGGTCCATCTTAAATTTCTTCATTATCCTCTCCTTTGGAACTCAAAAACTCTCTTCACACAAAACTTCTCATAAACTGATTAGAGGGTTAGTGCTCATAAATTAAAATGCACATGTGTTCAATCTCAAGACATATTGCAAAAACTTTATTAGGCATTAGCTACTGTTTACTAAGCCTCAATATGACACTCCACCTCTAGAGTATCACATTTGACGATAGTAAAAGAGACGAATACAAAATAAAAGCAGAATCTGTCAAAAACTGAACAGTCTGTAAAGATCTAATTTTTAGAGGCACTTCTGTAGATCGAATCAGAAAACTCAAAACTAACTAAAGATAGATAAAAGTATCAGGCTTGCTGTAAAAAATTATCAGAAAATATAAATTCAGATATTTTCTGGATTTTCAAACAGTGAAGGACAGAAATTTGTTTCTGGACAGCAAAACAATACCTCGCACTTTCAATGCATTAGAGGCTAAACTTGGCACAAAAAAGCAAAAGAAAAAAGATAAAATGAAGTTGCTACAGAGGCAACAACTTGATGACTCAAGAAAAAACAAAAACAAACTGAAAGAAAAGATGGGTTGCCTCCCAACAAGCGCTTTTCTTTATGACCTTTTAGCTAGGCTTGCGATTTTAATTATGCTATCATAAGAATAGGAATGAAACACAAAAGAGAGCATCAAGAAGCAAATATCAAACACTTTTAAGTCTAACCCACTTCCTATGCATAGGAATCTTGTAAGAAAATAAATCATTGATGCATAAAGCTAATAGCATAGGAAGGCAAAACAAATGCAACATTAAAACCTTGAACATAAAGAGGGGAAACTTCATAAGATGAAACTTTATATAACCACGCTTCTCTCTCTCATAATAACTTTCAGTAGAATCGTAAGAAAACTCAATAACATAACCATCACATAAAGCATTTTTCTCATGATTCACATGCATAAAAGTATTATTATTACTCTCCACATAAGCAAAATCTTTATTATTAGTATTAGTGGGAGTAACACAATCATAATCATCATTGTAATCATCATAAATAGGAGGCATATCATAATCATAATAAACTTTTTCCTCAATAGTAGGTGGACTGAAAATATCACATTCATCATTATAATCATCATATATAGGAGGCATAGTATCATCAAAGCAAATTTCCTCCTTCAGGGCTCCATTGATTTGTAGGAAAGGTGGAGGAAAAGTAGAGGATTAGGATATTTTCCTAAGAGTGCACTATTCACACATTTGATTCATAGGAATTGGCTAAAGGAAATCTGGAGGAATTTTCCCTTAGGGCCTCCTGTTCAAGGCAAAAAGTGGAGGAACAAACAATCCACTCATAGCTCATTTTCAATTTCCTTCGAATCACTGTTCACAAGGAACGAATCCTCAGGATAGCACATGCTATCCTTTCCTAACCCTGTATCTTTCCTATTCCTATGCATTTCATATCCTACAAATCAAACGAGCCCTCAAGCTTGGGGGACTAAAAAGATCATATTCATCAAAACCGGCATCCCCAAGCTTGCTATTTTTCATAACATTAGCAACAATGGCATTCAAAGAAATCATACTAATAACATTGCTACTAGCATGATTGTTATGCAAATAAAGTTCCATAGGTTTTTTAATTTTCTCTTCAAAAGAATCATGACCAATTTCAAGATAAAGTTTATAAAGCTCTCTCATTTTTTTGTTGTTTTCCATTAAACCGAACTAGTGAATAAAAACATGAAACAAAAGGATTTAACTGCAAGATCTAAAGAAGATAAGTTCAAGCACTCACCTCCCCAACAACGATGCTAGAATTAGCTTCGTCGCCGGAGTGTGAGTACCGCTTACCTTTCCTCCCCGGCAACGGCGCCAGAAATTAGCTTGATGTCTACTACACGCTTCTATTCTTGTAGACTTGTTGGGCCTCCAAGCGCAGAGGTTTGTAGGACAGCGGCAAATTTCCCTTAAGTGAGTAACCCAAGGTTTATCGAATCCACAGGAGGAAGAGGTTGAACGTATCCTCTCTCAAGCAATCCTGCAATTAAGATACAAGAAGTCTCTTGTGTCCCCAACACACCTAATACAATGGATAATTGTATAGGTGCACTAGTTCGGCAAAGAGATAGTAAAATGCAAGTGATATGGATGGTAAAAGGTGATTTTGTAATTCTGTAATAAAAATGGCAGCAAGCAAACATGTGACAGAAGTGACTAAAAACAGTGTACCAATGCTTGGAAACAAGGCCTAGGCTTCATACTTTCACTAGTGACTACTCTCAACATCATTAACATAATTAAACACATGATAGTTCCCACAAAAACACATGCATGATAGACGTTACTCGGAGATCATTCTTTCGTGGATCAAATAGGATGAGAATTGCGATTGGCTACGAAAAGCACACCTTAAAGTTCGTATTCCACATCTATGGATACTTCATGCTGTCACTATCCGCATCCAAAGATAGTACTAACAAACACCACAATCTATTTCTTCAATAGTCTCTTTCTTCAATAACACAAGCATCAAGAAACCTTCTATTCCAACAGTAATAAAGAACAAACTCATGATGAAGATCCCTCTAAGCTTTTATCATTAGAGTCACACACGGCACCCACACTATCACTGAAATACCGTGATCACAACGGTGACTCCTGAACTTATACTAGATGACACCACTTGAGCAAAATCATATCCATTATATGTAGGGAAACATCATGTATTCAACTATGCTAACAAAGCTCATGATCACATCATGGGAGAGAGAGATAACCACATAGCTACTTGTATAAGCCTCATCCCCGAGGGAGACTACTCACGCATGGCCATGGTGAGTAGGAGCTTGATGGAGAGGTGCAGCCCGGAGGGGAGATGGCGGCCGACGGCAGCCCTTGGGGAAGCAGCCCTTGGCCGTCCTTCTTCCTTGGAGATGGTACTGGTATGGAGGAGTGTCTCCACCTCACGGCGGCTGCCTTGGAGGAGGAAAATTCGTGGTGCTTGATGACCTAAGTTTCCTCTCTTTATATAGATTCCCGAATTCCTGTCATCAGATTTTTGGGCTTAAGTAAAACGGGGATATCTCGGCCATCTGGACTCGGATTGGGCCGAATTTTATGTCTTGGCGGAAAATTCCCCACAACTTTCGCGACCAGGATTTTTTGATTTGACGTCGTCTTCGGGTCGGTACAGGGCCATCTTCTAAAATAGTTCTCAGACAGATTTCAGTAAAGTCCAATTCGATTCCAACAAGGTTTCCTTTTTGCACTCTTGTCAATTTCCAAAAAATTCCTACACATCAAAGTGTAAAAGAAGAACATTGTGCACTTTTGCCACTATTAATAGGTTAGTCCAATAAATCCATAAAATGATATAAAACATAATAAACACATGTGGCATTTGATATAAAACAAGCATGGAACATCAAAAATTATAAATACGCTTGACACGTATCACACCACCAACCGTTTAGGGTACACAATGCACCCAAGAGGCACAAGATCTTGGAAACACAATGCACCCAAGAGTAACAAGCTTCTCGAACTTCAATCTCACGAATCTTCGTGGAGAGCACAACCCGATGCAACTAACGTAATGGCAAGAGCACACTAAGTGGTCAAATCCTTCTATCCGAAATCCAACCAAAGCAAATAATGCTATGAAGGGATTTAAGAGGAAGAACAAAGAGGAGAATCACCAAGCACTCCAAAATCAAGATCTACTAGGTTCCCCTCACTTAAAGAGGAATGGATTGGTGGAATGATAGATCTAGATCTCCTCTCTTGTTTCCCTAAAAATGGGCAAAAATCATTGAAGGGAAGAGTAAAAATCAAGCTCTCAAAATTGCAACAATGGAGGAGAGAGAGAGCAAAAACTATACAGAAAAAATGGGGACGAAAGCCCCTTTTTATAGGGGCCACAAAATGTGGCCGTTGGAGGGGAAACAACGCACAGCCGACAGCCCGGCCTGGGGCCGGCCGACAGCCCGGCCGGGAATCTGGCGTAGCGAGCTGAAGGTGCAGGGGAGCCGGCCTGCTACCCGGCCTAGGCCGGCGCGCGCGAGGCTGGGCCGGGAGGCCACCTGAGCCAGCCGGCCTGGTCCTGGCCTGGGACGGTCACCCAGCGCGAGTGGGCCGGGAGGCTGCCCGAACGAGCCGGCCTCGTCCCGGTCTGGGACCGGCAACAACCTTTTTTCTCTTTTTTTCCTTTTAAATTTCCGTCTAAAAAATATTCCGAGAGAGAAACACTATAACTTTCACCCATGAACTCCGTTTTCGATAATTTTAGACTCGTTGGAATCGTCACAGCGAGCACTACAAGATTATGCAGAGAAACATCATAGTCCAACAAGATATTATAATAACAAATGGGGAAAGTTAAAAACTCTCTCTCTCGCAAACCGGAAATGCTATATCTTTTGCAAATGAAGTCCGAATGAAGTGAAACCAATTTTGTTGGAAAGAGGACGACAAGAGATACCCTTGGAAATATTAAAACAAGTAAAGGAGATTTTGCAAAGAATTGGAAGAGTGAGACCTTCCACGAGGATGAACCGACAAAATCTCCAATACCGAAAACGCAATAGGGGACGCATATGAGAACCGTTTTCGATGAACTTGGCCTTGTCATGACAAGCACGACAGGCACCAAGACCACACCACGATAAGAGCCAAATAAGAACCAATAAAGATGATTGCAAGGATGCAAAGGTTTGAGCTCTCCACGAACGATACGATCAAGATACTCGGTCGAGAGCCCCTCTTGATAGTACGACTATCTATCCTATAACCCGGTCTCTCAACTAACATCATGAGACCGGTAAAATAGAAAGCCTATCAAGATCATACCTTTGCCTTGCGCATAATCCACTTGAGGTCGATGAAAACGATCTTCATCTCCTCAAGACGAACCACCTTTCTTGATTGCGCTTCGCTTGGTGAAAACTCACATGTTGCTCCCCCCATACACCAATATGGGAGAAGCACTCTTTGACATATCTTCACTTGGACTCAAGTGTTGATCAACCCGCACTTAGCCTTGACTCCAACAAATGGAGATCAAGCAACGCATATGGTGACACCTACAAGTAGCTCAATACAAACATTAGTCCATAGAGATTGTCATTAATTACCAAAACCATACATGGGGGCAACCAGGGGCGGAGCTGGGCCCCAGGCAACCTGGGCCATGGCCCGGGTCGCAGCGAAATTTCCTTCTTACCATATAGGGAAAAAAATTCTGGCCCGGGGCCCTTTCAAAAAAAAAAACTGGCCCGGGGCGCAGCCCAAGCCTGGCCCAGGTCTCCCGCTGGCCTTCTTTGCTCGCTGCCTCGCCACGGACACACCACACGCACGGACGCACCCGACCCGACCGAAGTCACCGAACGAACCTGCAGAAGCGCCGCCACGGCGCCCTCCGTCGCCCAGCTCCGCCACTGCCGACGCCCCCTGCCGGCTGCCGCCGACGCCGGAAGGCGGCTTGCCGTGCCCGTGCGGCCGTGCCCCGCAGCTCCTCTTCTCGGGCCGAGGCTGCCCCGCACCGCATCTCCCCTTCTCCACCGAGATTCTAGGGTTCGTGTGCTCGCGTCGCTCCCCTGATCCCTCAATCGATTTCTCCTCGGCTCGGTGCTTCTAGGTAATTCAGTACCCTCCATTGCCTTAATTGATTTACAGTAGTATTTATTTAATAATTGGTTGATAATTTGACATTCGGTTCATATTTTAGGACTAAAGAAGTAAAGATGAAGAGATTTTATCCCTCTATCTCAAAACCGAACCAAGCTGAACAAGCTCCTCAACCTGAAGAAGCTCCTCAAGCCGGAGATGCTGCCCAAGCCGAATCAGCCCCCAAAGTGGACCTTCAATCTCAACCGAAGAAAGTAACAACCATGCAGATCGTGTTGCCATTATCAATACTCGTCTCGGACTCGGTATGGATGTGATTGTTTCGGACCCTGGTCTTAGGACACCTATTGAGGATTTGGATCCTAACATTAGAGATGTTGCTAGAAGAGAGTATGTTAATTTGGGTCCATGCCAACCTCGCGGTCATAAATATAAGAGGTCGCCTTTTGGAAAAGCTGGTAGACTTAGAAGCTTTCATGATAGTTGGTTCGATAATCATGGTGATTGGTTGGAGTATAGTGTTGCCAAAGATGCTGCATTTTGTTTCTGTTGCTTTCTTTTTAAGCAACCTAGAGCACCCAACCTTGTAAAACCTGGGGATACACGATGGGGCACACACCATAAAACTTTGTGTAGATTCATTATGATGTGGAAGTCTGTGCTTCATGTTTTAGAAAATGTTCATGATGATGCAGAAAATTTGACACAAAGAACTACAGCCGGTGGCTTGATTTCTCAGATGGAGAGCTTTGAATTTGTTCTCATATTGCATCTTATGATCAGATTGTTGGGCAAGACTAATGAGCTATCACATTGTTTGCAAAAGAAAGATCAAAACATTGTTCGTGCAGTGAGTTTGATTGGCATAACATTGCAGCAACTTCAAGATATAAGAGAAAATGGTTGGGATACACTCTTGCAGGAGACACTTGAGTTTTGCATCGAATATAAGATTGTAGTGCCAAACATGGATGATACAATACCCGCTCGAGGTCGCTCAAGGGGTCGTGGTAGTACAATGGTAACTTACTATCACCGCTTTAGATATGAAATATTCAATGTTGTGCATGATCAGATTATCGTTGAGTTAAATAACCGCTTTGCTGAAAAATCTACTCAATTATTGAGGTGCATTGCTTGTCTTGATCCAAAGAATTCATTTGCTAATTTTGATGAAGACAAACTCGTTGAACTTGCTGAGATGTATGCTGATGACTTCTCCATATATGAGATTTCGTTTTTCTTAGAAACCAACTTCAGACATTCATTGCTGATGTGAGAGATGATTCAGATTTTGTGAGCTGTCATGATCTTGGTATTCTTGCTGTGAAGATGGTTCAGACTGGTAGACACACTGTTTTTCCTTTGGTGTATCGTCTCATTGAGTTGGCGTTGATTTTACCAGTTGCAACGGCATCAGTGGAGAGAGCTTTCTCGGCCATGAACATTACGGATTTGAGAAATAAAATGGGAGATGATTGGATGAATTATAACATGGTTTGTTATATTGAGCGAGATGTGTTCAATACTGTCAATGATGATGATATTTTATATCGTTTTCAAGCATACAAGTCACGCAAAGGAATTTTACCTCTTCGTTTTGGTAAGCAGAATTCATTATTTTACTTATGCTTCTGCTTTTTCTTATGACACAATTCGTGTCTTTTAAGGTATTAGTTCATCTTCTTCTACCATTGATGAGGCCATGGGAGGCTCTGATGAAGTAAACAATTGAATCCGTACTATCTTATGTACGTCTCTACTAGTATCTTTAGAATTTTTCATCTTTTATGTACTTTCTTTGGACCATTAAGAATCGTAGTTGAAAACATGTGTTCATCTTTGCAATCATACCAAATTTCTATGCCATTGCTAGAGTTTTTTTTGGAAGTTTTTTCGAGCCAAGATTTTGGCCTGGGTCTTGCTCAATTCCTGGCTCCGCCACTGGGGGCAACCATGTACTTTCAATCTCCCCCATTTTGGTAATTGATGACAATCCCTTTTAAGAGGGTTTATATAATGAATAAAGCATCCTTGCAAGACAAAAAAGCAAGGATGCAAGTGCATTAAAGGCAAATACAACAAGCATAAAACTCAAATTCCCTTAAACTCTCTAAACTTCTCCCCCATTGGCATCGATTGCCGAAATGGGAAGAAAAATTTAGAAAGCCAATATAATATGAGTTCCTCCATAAAGTGTGCATTTCTCAAGATATGAGTGAAATCAAATGCATATATCCATTGATGAATAGTTAGAGGAAATCAAACTATATTGAGGATCAAATATTGCAACTAAAAGATATATCTCTAAACATCTCCCCAAAAAGGAGATAAGCAATCGAGAAGATCCAACAAACCAAATAAAACACAAAGTTTTATGATTTGAGCAAACGAGTGTTCTAAATAAAATTGGAGAAGCTCCCCAATGTTCATGCACCATTTGAAGTAGTGCACGAATATGGAATCCTCACTCCCCAAGCTCATCTAGAACACACAACAAGTGCAAGGGTGTAAAAACTAAAGCAAAACAAAGCACTTGCACCAAAGATGTGGTTGAGCCATAAGGAGATACCAATTTTCAAAGATTCAATCATAAGATAGGCCCAACCAAGATACAAAGATATTTAAAATATAGATGTTTGCAAGATCAAGGATACTGATTGGAAAATGAAACCAATTGAAAAAGCCAAAAGCTTGTGAGAGCATCTAGCCAATAAGAATCAACATACTCACCAAGGTAAGCATGAGGACAAAGATCCTCATCAAACACATGAGTGTGCAAATATGCAAATAAAATTAAGATACGCACTCATGAAGCAAATTTGGAGCCACCAAAGAATTATAGATAAGAATCAAGGTAGCTAAAAAGAAAATAAGATGCCAACTAAAAGGGACCTCTATCATATGTATAGGTTTCTAAGTAGACAAATCGTTGATGATTTTCATCCACAAAGAAACATGTACATACAGAATGGTTAGAGAAGAAGAGAACAAGGTATCCAAAAAGAAGTCATAAATATACAAACGAGATTATTGCTTGAAAGCATAGCACATAGCTCAATTTTATCTTATTGTATATTTATGAACTTCAAACACATCAAAGATATCACACATATCACTAAGGGAACAAGAGATAGTGGAGATGCTTTGAGATAGGCAACAAGTATCACAAAGAAAGAATACCAATTGAAGGAATAGTTTTTGCCATTTCATCACAAATATCACAAAGATATACCAAGTGAAAGAAATAAGCCAAAACCACAACAATTGCAGAATAGGAGCTTTCATGCTAAGAAACAACCTACACAAGGTTGGAAATTAGAAATGTATGCATGAGGTAGATACTTGTTACCGAGATACATTGACGATGAAGAAGATGATCCTTTGTTAGTCATCATAGCTTGACTCCTTTAATCACATGGTGAGAACACCTTCCTTATGAATGAGGCAAGCATCCAATGCTTCTCAATTGTACCTAAAACACAATTCAAGTACAAAATGGTTCCCAAACTCATTGGGTTCCATAGTAGTTAGATACACTACAATACATAGGAAGCACTCCACATAAATATGTGCATATATATATGAAATTGAATTTCATGCACATCTTAGCCGATTTAGGATTCGGTGGAGTATACCCTATATATTGGAACAAGAAAGACAAACATGCCATAAAATATATATATATATATGTTAAAGGATATACATACAAAGTCTTTCAAGAACCAAAAGAGATATAATTTGAACAAAAGTGTGACACAAAAAGGTTGTCCAAATTATATCAAAATCAACACATGATCGAGAATAAATCAAATCAACATATGATTGATCCTAAATTATATCAAAATCAACACATGATCGAGAATAAAAGCATAGCACATAGCTCAAATTTATCTCATTGTATATAAATGAACTTCAAACACATCAAATGTATCACACATATCACTAAGAGAATAAGAGATAGTGGAGATGCTTTGAGACAGGCAACAAGTATCTCAAAGAAATAATACCAATTGAAGAAAATGGTTTTTGTAATTTCATCACAAATATCACAAAGATATACCAAGTGAAGGAAATAAGCCAAAACCACAAAAATTGCACATAAAAGCTTTCATGCCAAGAAGCAACCTACACAAGGTTGAGACTAGAAAAGTATGCATGAGGTAGATACTTGTTACCGATATACATTGACGATGAAGAAGATGAGAGTTTGTTTATCATCAAAGCTTGACTCCAATAATCACATGGTGAGAACACCTTCTGTATGAATGAGGCAAGCATCCAATGCATCTCCATTATACCTAAAACAAAATTCAAGTACAACATGGTTCCCAAACTCATTGGGTCCCATAGTAGTTTGATGAACTACAATACATAGGACATACTCCACATAAATATGTGCATATAGATATGAAGTTGAATTTCATGCACATCTTAGCCGATTTAAGATTCGGTGGAGTATACCCTATATATTGGATCAAGAAAGATAAGCATGCAATAATAATATAAATTAGTAACCGTGCATGCAAAGACTTTCTAGAACCGAATGAGATACAATTTGGACAAAAACACCAAGTAAACCAAGAAGAGGTCACACCAAAGTGTGACACAAAAAGGTTGTCCAAATTATATCAAAATCCAAATCAACACATGATTGAGGAAAAATCAAGTCAACATATGATTGATTCCAAAACACATCAACACATGAAGTGAGATATCAATAGGAATCGAATCAAAACAACACATGATTGATAAGACACCAATTGAAAATAAGATACCAACTAGGAGAAAAGATACCAAGAAGAGGATAATACTTGACCGAAATCAAGTAAAGTAAAATAAAGAAATAAGGTATCAAGACTCCCACAATAAGTATCAATTGAAACAAATATCTATGGAGAAGATATCAAAATCCAAGTGATGCCAATTGATGGTACCAAAGCAAAGATAAAAAATCAAATGCCAATTGAAAGGATCAAATATTGATAGATAGGATAGTGTTCTAAATAAAAAGGAATGCTCCCCCAAGATTCATGCATTATCTTTGATATTTGTATTTGAATACAAAATGCACGCACAAGGGATCATTACTCTCCATATTTTATTTACAACACTAAACACTACCAATTGAAAATTAGGATCCATGCAAGAGGCAAGGAAGGCAATGGGAGTAAAAACAAAAACACTTGTCAATAAATAAGGCAATTCAACGCAAGAGCCAATATGAGGATGAACAAAAATATTCTACCACAAATGTGAATATCAATTGTATAAGGAAATATTTTTCCGGTGAGTAGAGATATACAAGGTCATCCTCACAGATAAAACATATGGCAAGGGATAAGAAATAAAACACCATATTTTAATAAAGTTTGTTGGTAGTTCCAACTATTCAAACCAATCGGCAAGGCCATGGTTAGAATTATATGGAACAAATGGTTTCTCAAATAATATATGGAAATGCATATTAGAGAAAAACCACACCAAGCAAACTCACACAAACAAGAGCCAAAAGATAACTAAAAAAATTGGAACTTGTTCGAGCAAACATGCCACATAGGAATAAGATAATTTACAATATCATATCTAAGTGGCAAAACCTCAAATGTTCACATTTTATGGGATTGTAATATGCACATAGTTTATTACTCCCCTATAATGTGATAATTCATTTCTTCTTAACAAGAGGTAAATAAACACGAACTAGACAAATTAATGGACATTATAGAAATTGATTTTCTCATGAATATGACATACCACATAGTGACTAGATAATTGAAATATCAGTACTAGGTGGTGTGCATCATGAATACTCATTTTTAGGATTGTGATTTGCACAAAGCATATCACTCCCCCAGAATGGGATAATCCATTAATCTCTCAAAAGTGTCAATTGAAATCACCACAAGATCCAATAAAGACTCAACACAAAGTTTACACATATATGATGTGCAAATTAACATACACAAACTTGATTGCTCAAGGTAAGTAATAGGCACAACATATACAAGCACATGATAGGAACAGAACTAATACATGCAAGGCAACAAGCAACTTTCAATGCATATATAATTTAATTACAAGTTACCGCAAGGAGGAACATAGGATATGAGATATGGCAATAAAATCCAATTGACTTGGCTTGATGAAATAATAATCATGAAGATCCCTTAATTCTTCAAAGATAGCCAAGTCTCCAATGTCCTCCACCAACACCTATTGATCAAGTTTGAGCTTGTTGGTCCCCAACCAAGTTGGGTCCTAAGAGGTTAGTCACAATAGGCTTGGCAACCCAAATGGTTCTTTTCTTAACACCACTCTGAGTACCAACATATTTGGCAAACACATTGCCAACTCTATCCTTCCCAAGAGAATAAACATCATCAATTAAGATGGGGTTGGATAGATTACCGATAGTGCACGAAGAAGCAAAGTGACCCTTACCACGGGAAAGGTAGCAACATCGACTCTTCTCTTTCTTCTTAATAGGCTCCTCAACTTGAGGAGCATTGACTTGACTCTTCTTAGGAGGTGGCCTTTGTTCAACTCGTGGTGGAGCATGAGATTGAACAAGAGGCCGCTTCCCTAGTTGCTTCTCACTAAGAGGCTTATTCTTCATTGGAAAATCCCTAACATGATGCCCTTCAATCTTGCACTTGAAGCAAGTAATCTTGGTTGAATTCTTGACTTGTTCTTGGCCCTTCTCCTTCTCAATCTTGGACTTGTTCTTGTTGTTGGAGTTGAATCCAAGTCCACTCTTGTCATTGGGGGATTGTTGCACACTCAACATGTTGTCAAGTGCACTCTTCCCTTCATGACGCTTTTCCAAGGCTTTCTTCATAGAAGTGGCTTGGGCCTTGACCTCATTTCTTTCCTCTACATGGTTAGTGACAACACAAGTACTAGAGGAGGTAGAACCATCATTGTTCGAGCAACAAGGCATGGAAAGTAATTCATCACAAGATGTGCCAACATTACGAGTGGATGAACTATTAGGACTAGCACATGGCAATATAGCATTTTTAGATAAAGTTGTGCCATTGTTCACATGAGGCTCACAAGATGTTACCTTGGTAGTGATAGCCTTATGAGCTAACTTTAGACTAGCATAGGATGCTAGAAAATCATCATTAGAGCTAGATAGCTTTTCATGACTTTCTTCCAACTTCCCATACTTTCTAGTTAGCAACTCAAGTTGAGCCCTTCAAAAAGATGCTTCACAAGAAGTGGAGTTAGTAGCACAAGCATCATTAACATTAGGAATGGAAGAAGACAACTTGGCAAGCTCTTCCTTAAAGCTAGCATTTTCCTTTTCTGTGACTTTATATTTAGCATGAACATGGTCACGTTCTTTAATGAGTTTAGCAATTATTTCATTATGAGACTCCTCAATAGATTCGAGTTTCTCCTCAAGAGAAACCCGAGTCTCATGCTCTTCCTCAAAGGCATACTCAAAAGATGCTTTTTCATCCGCATCCTATCTTTCAATCTATCCTTTTTCTACAAGGCCTGCTTCCAAAGCCTTAATAGTAAGCCCACACTCAATTAGGGTTTCCATAATTTCAAAGAGGATAGCATGAGCATTTTTATTTTTAGGAAGGGCATTTAGAACCATTAGACCTTTCTTATGAAAGGATTCATCATCATCATCCTCATCATCTTCTTCAACATTATTATCATTATCATTATCATCACTACTTGAGGATTTAGCCATAAGGCAAAAGATTTTTGATGAAGAAGAACAATTAATTAAAGAACTACACAAGTTCACATCTTGTTCCATAGAAAATTGAGTTTCCTCTACATTATTAATAATACAAGAATTAGAGGAAACACAAGCATTTTTATCATGGCAACAAGATAAAGCAAGCATATCATCAAGAGATTTATCCAAGCAATTTTTGGATGATATGCAAGGACTATCAACACTAGCATGTATGACATTTATAGTGCTATATGTGTTTAGGTCCAAAGATGAGGCATTGCAACAAGATAGAGATAAAAGATCATCAACAATAAGCTCACTAGAACTGGATCACCTTGCGATCGCCTCCTTGTGCGGTTCCCGAACCGTTCCCCTACGTGCTCTGGGGCTGTCCCCTTAAGAGAAACAGTTATTGTGGTGCTACTGTCATGTTCGCTTGTTCAATACTAAGGACTATTAATTAACCAATGGGAACTGACAGTCATACAAGTATTAAGGCCCTGTCCAGAAACCGAGAAACGGTTGTAGCCCATCATACCCACATAAAATTAATTTTCTTTTAATTTTACTGCAAACAAGATGAAAATGTCCAAAAGTTTGTATTCATATCCATCATTTCTTCAAGATAAAACTTGCCAGAGAGAAAGATACACGATAATACACAAAAACAGGCGACGACTTAGTTACTCATCCTTGTACATTATATGGCTGCGTATAAGTTTTAGTCAAAATCAAACATTGCAAAGTTTACATAGTTTGACTCTGATCATAAATTATATGCAACACATTTTGCACACCAGAGTTGAAAGAACAAACGATGTCGCCCAGAGGGGAGTGAATAGGCGATTAAAACTTTTCCGGTTTAAGGCTTGACAATTGCGGAATAAAACTATGTGTTTAAATCAGCGTTCAAAAAAGCGTACGCTTAAGCGCGCTTAAGCGCTGAGCGACAGCAAAACGCTCAGCTTTTGGCCTAAGCGTGAGGAAAAGCGAGGAAGAGCTGTGGAGGCGGGCTCTCGCGTCTTGGTGCTTGCAGGTGGAGCTGAGGGAGGCGCGCCAGAGCCCAGCAGCGGATGGCCGGAACCGGAGCTAGAGGTTTCGAGCTTCTCCGATGAGGAATGGAGCTCCCCTGGCTGGTTTGACCCCTGGAGTGAGGGAGAGAGGGCGAGGAAGAGAGGCCGGTGTGAGGGATGGAGGAGAGAGGACGAGGGAGAGAGAGGCGGCTGTGAGCCTGTGAGGGAGGAAACCTAATTTTCTGTCGTTGTGCATGTATGTATACAGGAACTGGATAGATGGGCCGGTGTTTTAATGGGCTAAGTCAGACCATCTTGCTTATTTGTCATTCTTCTCCCTATTTTGTTTCACTCTACAGCCCATATATGAGTTATTTTTCCATGTCCGTACAGTTTTACCCTGAACGCTTAGTTCCTCTAAGCAGAGCCTCACCGCTCGCTCAGCGCTTACCGCTTTTTTGAACCTTGGTTTAAATTAACAAGCCAACAACCTAAATAAACTGGGCTCACCTATGTGCACCAACAACTTATGCTAAGCAAGATAAAGAACAAGGTGATAGCAAGATATAAAACTTCAAGCACGAAGCCTATCACAATGTAAATTGCATAAGTAAAGAGCTCGGGTATAGAATTAACCGAGGCACACGGAGGCGAGGATGTATTCCTGAGTTCCTCTTTGTTAAGGGAGTACGTCTCGTTGGAGGGGTGTGAGCTCGCCACAAAAGGCCTACTCAAGATTCCACAAAAGGCCTCACCCTATTCTCCGATGAACCTCACCCCAAGGGTTAGGTTCACCTTTCACTATCGGAATCCTTCAAGGCGGAATCCGGAGCCTTTATTATGATCTTGGGGCACACACCCACAACTCAATCGGGGGCTCCCAAACCTTGCCCGAAGCTTCACAACTCGAAATATTTGCGACACCACCAACCGTCTAGGGTACACAATGCACCCAAGAGGCACAAGCTCTTGGAAACACAATGCACCCAAGAGTAACAAGCTTCTCGAACTTCAATCCCACGAATCTTCATGTAGAGCACAACCCGATGCAACTAATGCAATGGCAAGAGCACACTAAGTGGTCAAATCCTTCTCTCCGAAATCCAACCAAAGCAAGTAATGCTATGGAGGGATTTAAGAGGAAGAACAAATAGGAGAATCACTAAGAACTTCAAAATCAAGATCTACTAGGTTCCTCTCACTTAGAGGAGGAATGGATTGATGGAATGGTAGATCCAGATCTCCTCTCTTGTTTCCCAAAAATGGGCCAGAAACATTGGAGGAAAGAGTAGGAATCAAGCTCTCAAAATTGCAACAATGGAGGAGAGAGAGAGCAAAAAACTGTACAGGAAAAATGGGGAAGAAGGCCCCTTTTTATAGGGGCCACAAAATGTGGCCGTTGGAGGGAAAAACTGCACAGCCGACAGCCCAGCCTGGGGCCGGCCAGCAGCCCGGCCAGGCCGGCCGGGAATCTGGCGTAGCGAGCTGAAGGTGCAGGGGAGCCGGCCTGCTACCCGGCCTAGGCCGGCGTGCGCGAGGCTGGGCCAGGAGGCCACCCGAGCCAGCCGGCCTGGTCCCGGCCTGAGCCGGTCACCCAGCGCGAGTGGGCCAGGAGGCTGCCCGAACGAGCCGGCCTCGTCCCGGCCTGGGACCGGCCAGGCTGCCTTTTTTTCTCTTTTTTTACCTTTTAAATTTTTCTCTAAAAATGTTCCGAGAGAGAAACACTATGACTTTCACCCACGAACTCCGTTTTCGATAATCTTGGACTCGTTGGAATCGTCACAACGAGCACTACAAGATTATGCAGAGAAACATCATAGTCGAACAAGATATTAATAAAAAAATGGGGAAATTTAAAAACTCTCTCTCGCAAACCGGAAATGCTATATCTTTTGCAAATGAAGTCCGAATGAAGTGAAACCAACTTTGTTGGAAAGAGGACGACAAGAGATACCCTTGGAAATATTAAAAACAAGTAAAGGAGATTTTCCAAAGAATTGGAAGAGTGAGACCTTCCACGAGGATGAACCGATAAAATCTCCAATACCGAAAACGCAATAGGAGACGCATATGAGAACCGTTTTCGGTGAACTTGGCCTTGTCATGACAAGCACGACAAGCACCAAGACCGTACCACGATAAGAGCCAAATAAGAACCAATAAAGATGATTGCAAGGATGCAAAGGTTTGAGCTCTCCACGAACGATACAATCAAGATACTCGGTCGAGAGCCCCTCTTGATAGTACGGCTATCTATGCTATAGCCCGGTCTCTCAACTAACATCATGAGACCGGTAAAATAGAAAGCCTATCAATATCAAATCTTTGCCTTGCGCATAATCCACTTGAGGTCGATGAAGACAATCTTCATCTCCTCAAGACGAACCACCTTTCTTGATTGCGCTTCGCTTGGTGAAGACTCACATGTTGCTCCCCCCATACACCAATATGGGAGAAGCACTCTTTGACATATCTTCACTTGGACTCAAGTGTTGATCAACCCGCACTTATCCTTGATCAACACATAATCTTCTTCCCTTAGCCTTGACTCCAACAAATAGAGATCAAGCAACGCATATGGACACACCTACAAGTAGCTCAATACAAACATTACTCCATAGAGATTGTCATTAATTACCAAAACCAAACATGGGGGCAACCATGCACTTTCAAGAGTGAAGTATACACTGCTCCCTCCGTCCAAATTATAAAATATTTTATTGGAGCATCGTTTTGACTCGCGATCAGAGTTCACCTGCTCGTGCCTATTTTCGAAATTAAAAAAATAAAACACTTGAAAAAAAACTATAAAAGGGGCAACAAACATATGCTAAGTGTTCTAAGTATGTGCAAAATTTCGTGGTGAAATGACATGTGTGATCCTCTACGCAAAAAATAAAAACAGTGCTCATTTTATATTTTATGATATGTTTATGTTTATTGCGTCAAATGAGCATCTGTTTTGTTCTCTTCGCACAACACAACGTGATGGGGGGATACTTTATAGGTAGGCCCATGGACCCGGAAAGTAGACCCGCCAAGACCAAGAAGGCCAACGCCGAGTCACGAGACAAGTCACATGGGCTGGGCTGGAGACAAGCCGACCAAGGCCCGTGTGGAGAAAGAGGCTCGCCCAAAGAAGGAGTCCAAGTACAACCCGGAGTCTAACTTGGAAGACCAAGACGTAGAGTAGGACTCCGTGTTCTAGTGTGACTCGGTGTAAGCTGTAAGTCCAGGGACCCGGCAGCCTTTATAAGCAGGGTCCTGGACCTTAGATCGAGGAGCTTGAACCAGTAGAGAGAAACCCTAGCCACCAGAGAGAAGTCGCCGGCTCCTGAGTTGTAGGAGTCGGGTCCTTGTAATCGAGATATAATCAAGAGCAATAACATAGAAGCAGGAAGTAGGTCTTTACCTCTAATCAGAGGAGCCGAACCTGGGTAAATCCTTGTTTCTTGGCAAGATTAACCGTTCCTATGTACTTCAATCACCAATGGCCCCAGAACTAGTCTTCCCTGAGGAAGAACTTGCCGTGACAACCCCACGACAGTTGGCGCCCACCGTGGGGCCTATGGTGACGAAAGGAGTTGAGATCGTTGGAGCTGCTCGTCGGGCTATGGAGAAGCTCACCATCGGGCGGGTCTACACTGATGAACATGGAGAGACCGAGATCGATGACTCAGGCTGGACTTCGGAGATGAACGAAGTCGACGAAGGCTACCAGCTTGTCTTTGGAGGAATCAACGTGTTCGTCGGGATGGTTTGCGCGTCGGGTCTTCGCGTGAACTCGGCGGAATCTGTATCAGAGCCAACTGTTATCGTCGAGTCCGACGGTGAGGAGTCGGTCGGAACTTCAGAGGTCGGCATCATCGCCGAGTCTGAGGAACCCCAAGCTGAGAAACCAGAGATGCTGCAAGAGTCAGATTCAGATTATGATGCAGATTCAGAGTCCATCCTACCCTTGTTTGAAGATCGGCTTGGGTATGGGATAGAGGAAGAGGATTATGAGGAGTCGCCAGTACGCGCTCGCGTTGTGGGAGTCTACATGTCTGGAAACACTGGAAATCAATTTGATCCGGCTTTGTTGACGAAGGAAATTAATGCAAATAATGCCGCAGAGAGGGCGGCTGAGTTAACCAATGCTCGCACTGCGTTGGAGAGGCAACTAGCTGATATCACAGAAGCAAATCGTAGATTGGCCGAAGAGCGGGCCCGAGTCCAAGATGAAGCTCAAGTCGTGCGGAGGCGCCGCGAGGAGCTTACTTCAATTCAACACCGCAGAGCCAGGAGTCGCTTGCATGATGGAGTCCACATCAATCCAACCAATCTATTCATCACACCTAATGGTTCAGGCAGAGGAGCCGGACTAGGAGGCTCAGCGGCAGCAGGAGGCGCCGCAGGAGGAGGAACAGGAGCACCACCACCACCACCACCACCCCCAGAAGGACCGGGAGGCAGCCGTACCAATGGACCACCGCCTGAAGGAGGAGTCGGAGGAGGAGCATCTGGTGGCTTAGGGTCTCAGCCTAACAGATTTCATACTCCAGAGGGACATTACTCTAATCCTATGGACAACGTTCATGCGGCGACTCTGAGATTGGAGAATATTGTGGAGAAGAAGCGTTACTGGAGTCTACCAGAGGTGTGTGTCTCCAGAGGAGGACAAACAAATATTGCAAGAGATTCATGCAGGTGATTGTGGTCATCATGCATCCACTAGATCCTTGGTGTCAAAAGCCTTCAGACACGGGTTCTTTGGTTAACAGCACACTTGGACGCAGAGAGGATAGTTCGAGTCTGTGATGGATGTCAAAGGTACGCAAGGCAGGACCACGTGCCAGCTCAAGAACTCAGAACCATCCCTATCACTTGGCCATTTGCAGTTTGGGGACTCGACATGGTGGGCCCTTTCTCAAAGTCGCCTTGTCAGAAGACCCATCTGCTAGTAGCAGTTGACAAGTTCACCAAGTGGGTGGAAGTGGAACCCGTCAGCAGAGTCGACGGTGCATCAGCTGTGAGATTCTTCAAAAAGATAGCAACACGTTTTGGGTATCCTCACAGCATCATTACAGACAATGGTACCAACTTATCAGTTGGAGAGATGGCCAAGTTTTGTGGTGAGAACAACATCAGACTCGACCTAGCCTCAGTGGCACATCCACAGTCCAATGGACAAGCCGAGAGGGCAAATCAGGAGTTGTTAAAGGGGATTAAACCTAGACTGCGGGTTCCCCTGCTAAGAGCCGCTGGGAGTTGGGTTGAGGAGTTACCAGCAGTACTTTGGAGTATCAGGACGACTCCTAACAGATCCACCGGATTCACACCTTTCTTTATGGTGTATGGTGCAGAAGCAGTTTTGCCCAGCGACTTGTTGCATGATTCGCCAAGAGTCGCCAATTATGTTGAGGCAACTAATGAGATTGCACGCCAGGACTCGGTCGATGCACTTGAAGAAGCAAGGGAGTTAGCCCTCGAAAGATCAGCAGTGTATCAGCAAGACTTGCGGCGATATCACGCACGCAGAATCAAGACTCGGACTTTCCAGGAAGGAGACTTAGTGCTTCGCCTAGTCCAGAATAAGGAAGGGATGCACAAGTTATCTCCACCATGGGAAGGACCGTTCGTCATAAGCAAGAATCTGAACAACGGGTCGTACTATCTAATGGATGTGCGAGAGCCGGCAAGTGTAGGCAAAGGAGCTGATACAGCTCATACACTAGATCCTTATGCAGAGGCAAAGAGGCCTTGGAACATAGCTCAGTTACGTCCATATTATACTTAAGTTGTAATAGTTTTATGAGTTTCAAGGCAAAGAGCCCAGTGAGCCATGCCTAAATGTAATCAAATTGTTATGATCAAATGAAATAAAGCCGGCTTTTGTGAACATGAGTCCTTTAGTCGAGTCACCCAGTGAGTGCGCTTTGTTCTTTAAATTTTGATCATCAGGTTCTTGGGGGCTTGCTTTTCAGTGAAAAAAGTTAAGCTTAAACTCTGGGACCCGGCACAGTAGCCAAATTTTCCTAGCTTTCTCGCTGGTAAGTCAGATGCATCCTGCACAATATGATCTATCTACAGGCATGACTTGTTTCTCTCTCTTATGGATCCTAAGGAACATATGAGTTAAGAACCTGTCAGCACAAGCTGTAAGAGAAGTCATGCAGGGCCTACTTATTCATCAGTGAAAAACTAGACGGGTTATAAGAACCAAGCCGATTGGCACAAATTCAAAATAGCTAACAAGCTCAATAGTTTAAAGCACCAGTAGTGCATCATTACAACTCAAGGTAGCTAACAAGTTACATAGTTTAAAACCACCAGAAGTACATTGTTACAAACTAGAGTCATCTAGAGAATTGTCTTTAACAGGAGCTGAGTCCTTGACTGGAGCTGTGGAGTCCTTAGCTGGAGACTTGTCTTTCGCCTGTGCAGCAGATGTGGAAGTCGACTTTGCAGGGGATTTCGTGGCAACTTTCTTTGTCTGAAAGCCAGTTCCCCTCGGGTTCCTCATGTGCTTGTTCAACTCCTCTTGAACTTGGGAGCCGCCAGTTGCGACTCTCGAAGGAGTGGGCGCAGCAGGAGTCTTTAACGTGGGCTCTGCACCAGTCGAGTCGCCAGTCCCAGGAGCCGCTGGAGTGGAAGAGCTTGGCACAGTTGATGGGGCACCAGCCATGTCCTGTGAGGGACGCCCAAAGTTTACGATTGGAGGAACTCCTGGATTAACCCTCTTGTTCTCCAAGTCATAGTGATGAACCCATACTCCGGGTCCATCTTATTGGCGATTTCGCAGGCGTAAGGCCGCACTAACTTCTCCTCAGCCTTGAAGTCATCTTGGCTGAAGGGAGTCCCATCCTCATGCTGTTCAGGCTTCCCCATAGTGAGCATAGCTGGCTCCAGAACGGTTGGGTAGTAGCTGTGTGCCAGTGCAAGTATCCTTATGGCAGATCTTCTCATGGCAGATTGTTTCCACAAGCGCATGTACCCTGGAGCTCTGGACAACTCGTCAACCAATCGTTCAGGCTCCTTGGGGCACTTGCCCTTGGAATTTAGATACTTTACCACAGAGCGAGCACCCTCCTGCAGCCCATGGCAGTGGTCTAGCATGGCATGGAGTTGTTGGCTAGTGGGCAGCTTGAGTTTTGGGGAGTCAGCCCCTGCAAAGTAAGAGAAGTCAAGAGTAATAAGTAGCTGAGTTCTTTGTATCACGCTAAAAGAAGGCAGGTGCAGTAACTTACCAAAGATATGATGGCACATAGCCCTAATTCCCTTCTGGCATACGTCCAAGATGGCTCTCAGATCAGTGTGCGCCTTTTGGGCAGCCTTCTTTGCCTCAGCCGACTCCTTCTTCACCTTTTCTAGCTCAGCAGCTAGGATTTGTAAGTCTTTCTCCAGTTGGAGGGAATGCTGTTTCTCAGATTCAGCAGATTTGGCACTGGAAGTTGCTTGGTCTTCCAATTTTTTCATGTCTCTCTTCATCTTGGAGACAACAGTCTGAAAAAGCACAAGTTAGGAAAAGCAGAAAACAGCAAAGTACAAGTCGACAAGCAACAAGTCAGAAAAACGCAAGTCAGATTTTTACAAGTCAAATTCTATAACTCATGAGCTCCAAGTCGTCACAAGTTAACAACTTGGCGCTTGGGGGCTACTCAGGAGTCAAATTTTTTCCAGACACACAAGTCATAAGAAGAAGGTTAGCAGTTCCAAGTCGTCACAGGTTAACAACTTGGCGCTTGGGGGCTACTCGCAGAGCAGAATTTTTTCTTCAAGCAAGGTGTCAGTAAATTGAATATGTTGGTAGCTCCAAGTCATCGCAGGCTGACAACTCGGCGCTTGGGGGCTACTCGTGCAAAAGTTTTTGGTCTAAGGACCCGACAGACAGTAAATTAGCAGCCCCGAGTCCTAGTAGAGCTAAGGACTCAGGTCTTGGGGGCTATAGTATGCAAGTTTTTTCCACCTAGCAAGTGATTTGAGTTCAGAATGAAGCACCTATCTTAGCTCCAAGTCACCAAAGATAAGGTGCTTGGGGGCTACTGTAATAGGAGACTAATGGAGAGAGCATAAAGAGCACAAGTTAGAATACTTACATTATGAATCATTTCAAGGGCTCTGAGGGCTACTTGCTCCTCATCCTTTAGCTTGGAGGCTTGATCATTCAGTTCTATGGCCTCAATATAGGCCTCGTTGAAGGATTTATTGTCAGATATCCGGAGCCGGCTGTAGTCAGTTGAGGACTTTGCTGGCTCGGTGTTCAGCTGAGAAGTGGGAGCCGCTTTTTCTTGACTTGGAGGCATCTGAACCGTAGTGGTTGGAGTCCCACCCCCAGAGGAGGATGGGATCACCAAAGGAGTCTCCAACCGAGTCCTTGGAGCGGACTCGGGAACAGGGGGAGTCCCAGTGGCTGTTGCACCAGCAGATGCAGGAGTCGTAGGAGCGGTCTTTGTACTCGTCGTCTGAGAAGTCGACGGCGGTACAGCTCCTCGGCTGGAAGTCACGTCGGCCATTCCTGGTAGCTTGGAGACCTTGGCGCAGGGCCGGGCTCTGAGACAGGACAGATTAAAAGTCAGATATTGATTAAAGGTAAATACAGATGTCATGCTAGTAAAGATAGAGGAGAAAAGTCATACCCAACATTTGTCTCAAGATCCAAAGAGGCTTGAGAGTCAGAGGAAAAGATTGACATTCCTGACTCATAGGAGTCAGCTTTCTCAGGAGGAGAAATCGACTTCCTTTTGTGTGATACAGGTAGAGGCGGAGGAGTCTCTGCAGGGCCACTCGAGCGCAGCTTCCTTTTCTTGGCAGCAAGAACTTGTGCAGCGATTTCCTCGGGCTCACTGGAGGAGCTGCTAGATTTTTGGACTCGCGAGGCGGGTACCTTAGACACAGCAGCCCGGGACCCATTTTTCGGGACTGGAGGAGTCGGGGAGCGACTCTTGACATCTGATGACTCCTCAGATGGAGTTGGTTGGGCTCCTGCAGGACTCGATTCAGTATGCTCTTCGTCAGCATACTGTGCTTCAGAGGAGGACTCCTCCTCAATGACATTGACAGTGGGAGCCTCAGGTGAGGACTCCTCATCTTCATTCTCCTCACCAGCGGCAGTAGCCTCTTTAGAGGACTCCTCGCTGGCTTCTTCTTCTTCAACAATCTCTGCAGCAGCAGAGGTACTCCCTTTGCCCTTGTCAGTTTCAAGGGCCGACTTCCAGAAGGAGTCGGTAAGCTGCAGAGAGGAAACAGAAAGTGTGAGTTAGTAAATTGAGACAATACAAGCAAGTAAGAAGGAAAGACAGTTAAAGTACTTACAGCAGGAGCTGGGCAGGTGGAGCAAAAAGGCTGGAGCCCAAAGTGGGCTTGGTACTTCACCATTTTTCCGGTCAACTTCTTGATCAATCGACCAAGTTCAGGGCCATCTGACAGCTTGTCAGTTGTCCTGAGATCATCAGTGACACATCTAGTGTAAGAGCAAATTAGCCGAGTCCTAGGACTCAGCGGCTGGATCCTCCATGTTGTCCAGCAACGGACGAGATCCATATTCTCCAGATTATGAGAAAGAAGAGCCCGAATTCTAAGAATCAGAGACTCGACTTTGGGACGGGCGGCTTCTGAGCACCTGGCCTTCATGGCAGGAGTCGCTTCTAAGCGGTCTTCAGTGAACAAAGGAAGTTTGGGCTCGTCCTCAGGAGAGGTATCTTTGCAGTAAAAGAAAGTTTTTTGCCAGTCTTTTATGCGGTTGGGAAAAACTGGCTTGGGAAATACAGAGTTCAGGCGACGCTGGAGAGCTACAGCGCCGCACTGTAAGAGAGGGCCTCCAGAGGTCTCGGGTTGTAGGTTGCAATAAAACAGTTCAAGCCATAAATCTAGGTCAGGCTTAATCTGGAGGTAATCCTCACAGAGAACGACGAAATTGGAAAGGGTAAGGACGGAATTGGGAGCGAGGTCATGAATGCGCAGCTTGTAGAACTCAAGGAGCTGACGGAAGAACAAGTTACCGGGGGGCGTGAAACCGCGGAAAAGGTGCTCCGCAAAGATGACGACCTCGCCCTTCGCCGGAGAGGGCACCGATTCATCCCCAGGAGCTCGTGCCTTGACGCTTGAAGGAAGGAGGCCAGCTAGGCGGTGAGATTTCAGTTGCTCCGCCGTGATGGTTGAATCGCCCCAATCGGCGGAGATAGATCTCTTCGAGGCAGGTGCGGCGGCGGCGGCGGCCTCGGTAGCAATGTCGACGATCCTGCTTGCAGAAGGGGCCTTGGCCTTAGAGGTGCCCTTGGTGGCGCGCTTGGGGGCCATGGCGTACGTGCGGTGCAAGAGGGGAGCGCTGCGCGGGAAGGAGATGAGCGCGGGAAAGGCAGAAAGATTGGGGAATGAAGGGACAGTTGAGGCTTTGGTTCTTACCCTTTGACATTTATAAGAGGGTAAAAACCCTAGAGGATTACAGTGGTGGCCCGCGGTAAAATCGTGGGCAACAAGTCAACAGTTAAAGGTTAAAGTCACAGAAGTGGAAAAAGCCGGCTTGTCCCAGAGTGGCGAGTCCTGTGGCAGTGAAAGTCAAGTTATCTAGTCCTTGTTCGCAAGAGTCACAACAAACCCGGCCAGCATGTGCAAGGGCAAGGGTGATGACTTGAGCAAAGAATGAGGATGGACTCATCTTTTATATGTCTTATGTCTTTATGCAGGAATTCATCTTGGAGCTAGCAGCAAGCGACTTTGGAGCCTGTGGCTCAAGTGGAAGGAGTCGACCCAGGGAGTCGAACCAACAAGTCAAAGGAAGCCGCCAAGCTGCGCCCAAGATAAATTCGGGGGCTACTGATGGGGGGATACTTTATAGGTAGGCCCATGGACCCGGAAAGTAGACCCGCCAAGACCAATAAGGCCAACGCCGAGTCACGAGACAAGTCACATGGGCTGGGCTGGAGACAAGCCGACCAAGACCCGTGTGGAGAAAGAGGCTCGCCCAAAGAAGGAGTCCAAGTACAACCCGGAGTCTAACTTGTAAGACCAAGACGTAGAGTAGGACTCCGTGTTCTAGTGTGACTCGGTGTAAGCTGTAAGTCCAGGGACCCGGCAGCCTTTATAAGCAGGGTCCTGGACCTTAGATCGAGGAGCTTGAACCAGTAGAGAGAAACCCTAGCCACCAGAGAGAAGTCGCCGGCTCCTGAGTTGTAGGAGCCGGGTCCTTGTAATCGAGATATAATCAAGAGCAATAACATAGAAGCAGGAAGTAGGTCTTTACCTCTAATCAGAGGGGCCGAACCTGGGTAAATCCTTGTTTCTTGGCGAGATTAACCGTTCCTACGTACTTCAATCACCAATGGCCCCAGAACTCATCTTCCCTGAGGAAGAACTTGCCGTGACAACCCCACGACACAACACACACAAATACCATTTCACCGCAAAATTATGCACATACTACAAAACCATTAGTACGTTTGTTGTCTTTTTTTTCAGATTTCTTTTGTATTTCTAAACAGGAGTTGGGGGTCAAAGGGGATTTTTTGCGTTTTAGATAATTTAATGTAAACTTCATACGGATTAAATGAATGAAGTAGACTAAAATGATTCGGTCGGAAAGCACATGTCCCTTGCCAAAAGTAACTGCTGGCTCGTTCGGGTGACATTCTTTCTGTCATGTTTACACGTACTAATTCCAAGACCAGGATTCAGTTGTGGGTTTCATCGTGAAAACTGACGATTTCGAGCTATGCTACGGATTAACCCGTACCTCTGGTGTATTTGTTGCATCGGAAATTTGGTGTCCGGTATGTTCACGTAAAAACCGTATGATTCCTAATAAGGTGATTATCGTGTTACGTGCCCATTTTCACGTGGCATGTTGATTTTCGATCTTAATTCTTTTGACAGCTTAAAAAATAAGTTATCCCCTCCCTAACTTTTTCTATAAGGCAACTGACTATTATTTGGAGCTTCTAGTTTAGTTATAAGATGACTATTTTAGAAACTCCAAGTAATAAGTCGGCTGACTTATAAGATAAACTAGAGAGGGGGCAACTTATATTTTTTAATCTGACAAAACAACTGGGCCGATACGTCCCTACATATATCTTATCTTATACTCTCTCCGTTCCATTTTAGATGATTTTCAAATATATTGTATCTAGATGCATTTTATGTCTAGATATATCTATGTAAGAATCATTTAATATGGAACGGAGGGAGTATAATTTAAAATAGATGGTTAGTTATAAATTGTTCGAGCATAGATGGTTAAGTTATAAATTGTTTGAGCAGGTCCGCGCACGGGAGAAGTCCGCTCAAGATATGAGTCTAACCGCTTCGTGAATATGATGGGAGGAGGTACCTCTTTTCCGTTTAATCTACATCGCCGCTTCTCTCGCTCGTCGACAAGCTCGCCGCATTGTCTCGCCGCTCTGCCCCTAAATCTCCCTGCCTCTCCCTTGCCTCCTGCTCTTCGCTCCTATCTCTCGGCTCAATCAATCTCTTGTGCGGCAGCCTGGACGGCGCGGCTAGGGGTTTGTGGAGGTTTATTCATCCCCTTGCCTTGCTTTCTTGGTGCTACTTGTTCCTTTTTCTCTGATACGATTTCCTATTTCTTTGCGCAGGTTGTGGAAGAATCAAGGATGGAGCCCTCGGCGGGGCTCAACCCGCAGGCAAATCCTGCCGTGAACCAAGAAATTCTGACCCCGAGCATGTCAGTGTCGGTGGGCATGCCCCTGTTCCTGCAGGGCGATGGGGCGCCCAGCATAGACTGCCGAAATCGTCCTGACACAGCCATAGCAGCCGAGATCAGCCCAATCGATCGGCCAACTTTGCTCTCAGGATGCTCCACGGTGATGGCCAACTTTGCTATGCATGAAGATTCCACTCAACGAGCTGCTCTGCCGGGTTTGATGAGCGGCGCTGCTGAACAAGATGCAGGATGCACACAGGTGCCGATTAGTATCTTGGTGTTCCATAGGCGGAAGACCGGAAGGGGATTGATGCCCCGGCCGCCGTTATCTCAGACATCCATACCAGTTCCTGCCATGCCCGGTGTTTCAGAAGGTGCGCTTTTTTTTTTTTTTTTGCTAATATCTATTGCCAAGGTTTTATGTTAGCTTTGTTGAAGCTTTGGTATGTACTCCCTCCGTCCCTATTTAGGTGTCATCTTTGTTTTGCGTGCGGCAATTTTGACCATAAATTTCACCAATAAAAAATATGATATGTTTCATAAAAATGATACCGTTAAAAAAAAATTTGAATACAAATCCGATGATATGGTTTTTTTTTTGTACCAAATAGCATATGTTTCGTTGGTGAATAAATGGGCAAAGTTGATGGATGTAAACATAAGACGCCACCTAAATAGGGACAGAGGGATTATATGCTAGCTGACCGCATGTTTCTGTTTTTCCTCTATAGATTCTGAAGATGCAGCTTCTATTCAGCTTGCTCCAAGTGATTTTCTGTCACTTGGAAGGGCGTCTAATGTTGGTGTGAGTGATCTGTCGATGAATCCTTCAGCACTAGCCATTCCAGTTAATTGCAATTCAGAACATCCACCATTGCATTTCCAACCAAATGGTTTGGTTGCCGAAGCACCCCAAACTGGTATTCAAGAAGATGATAGCCAACGATCATCATCATCATCAGCAGCAGCAGCAGCAGCAGCAGGATTTGTCTGTGATAGCCACAGTAAAGTAGAATCAGTTTTACCTGCAAACACTGATGAATCACAAGGTCAGCTCACTAAAGAATCGACTTCAGTGCTTGCCGAAGGTGTAACTGATAACAGCATGCATGAGTACCAGCTGAGGCCGAAAAGACTGAAGACTCGAAGCCAACTGAATGATCACACAGTTTTGTCAACACCAGCTGCATTTAAGGAAATGACACTCACTCAAATAGATTTGCAGATTTCAGGTTCAGAAAAACTTGAAACATTGCAAAATGAGGAAACCCCTGCACAAAAAGCGAAGCCTCGGAGGAAGAAACATAGAGCAAAGGTAATACGTGAAGACAATCAAGGGAAGAAGCAAAAGCCTACTGTTACAACGCCGGAAGTAAAGTCGCCAAATCAAAAAGGAAAGAGAAGTTATGTCCGGAAGAAAAGAAATGTGAGCTCTCTGGAGAACTGCTCAGGACCTCTTAGCGACCAATCAATATCTGGAGGAGCAGAAATTGCTGCTAGAAGCAGAACAGCATCAGTTCGCAGAAGGCTGCGGTTCGAACTTGGTGAACAAGGAGTGCAGGGAAACCAATCATCAACTGGCAACTCATATCACCATGTCAAGGAGAAACTCTTTCCTGCTAAAAGTTCTTCGTGTTCAGCCACCACTATATTATCAACTGCGCAGAGTGGACATGGACTGCATGTAGACATGGAAAATTCAGCGGGAGCATTAGCTTTGGCATGAGTTGTGAACTGCGCAAACAGTTAGATGAGTACATACATTTGCCAGAGATCGCAACAAAACCTGTACAAGAAATTTCACCTGCAACTTCTGGATGTTGTAGCAGAGAACCAACAAGACAAGAAGACAATGTAGGAAGCACTCATGATCTTGATGCCACAAGTATGGGGGTGAATATAACGGAAGGGAACAACAAGGACTTGGAGGTGAACCACTTCATCAAAGATGGTTTTGATATGCATCGCCCTGCTACTATACCTGAAATAACATCCACAGAAAGTCAGGTGACTAAGGTGTCGAAAGTGGAGAAAAGGGAACATCGACAACATAGAGAGAGTGAGTCCTCCCTGACTGGCTCACAGGACTCCATCATCTTGAGGACTGCTTCTTGGATGCCAGCATTTTATCCAGCTGGTGGGGTAACAAAGAAGCGATCGGTCCGAGTCCGCAGGTATTCGTTTGTTCCTTTTATGGATATTGAGAAGAAATATGTACAAACATTGAAAAGATTACCTCAATCATGCATGGAGGCCCTGTATGAAATTCCCGGCATTAAATTTGTGACCAGGAAACGTTCACAAAAGGGACGCTTTCATTCCCGCTGTTCCATTCAACCAAATATGGACAAGGAAAACTTGTTTTCAAATTCTCTTGTACCATTTGGTGGTCAGATGATCTTTCCGTATGAGAGGCCATTGCATTTTGTCAAGAAACAGCCCCTCCGAGCTAAAGTTAACTTGGATTCTGAGACAACAAGAGTTTGGAACCTATTGATGGGAAAAGCAACTGAGCCTTTAGATGGGGCTGATGTTGACAAAGAAAGATGGTGGCAACAAGAAAGAGAAGTTTTTCAAGGACGTGCTAATTCATTTATTGCACGCATGCGACTAGTTCAAGGTAATTTGATGGAGGTGTAAATTCATTCTGATCTCAAAACAATTTTAACGTCCATTCCATGCTGAATTCGATTTTCCTTTTAACATTCTTGTTACCCTTTTCTACTGCTGACACCTATCTTACCAACCAAAGAGAGTTTGTCGATAGATTTGTAAAAATATTCGCATTGCCCATTATCGGACATCCTAGTTTTTTTATAAAAATTCTACACGTGCTACTTATTTGAGAGCTTGATGAAGAAAAAATTACCTTGCATCTCTAATGCTTAAGTGATCCCACTGCTCAAATGTGGTGGATAATGCAGTTATGAGAACTTTGGAGATCATCTGTAGCAAGTGATTAAATCTTTAGGTCTCTATTGTACCAACTTAATAGGTAAGGTTTGAAGTTTGCATTTGAGAAGCTGACCTCTTCGTTGCAAACCTGGATTTGTCTTTCATAAATGGTACAATGTACAAACCTTTAATGTTCCATTAACAACGGTGGAAGAATATGATAGCTCGTGTATCATGTTCTAAATATGACCATTGCAGAATACAGGAAAGATAAGTGTGAAATATTGCTTATATATGTTGTTTAAATTTCGAACTTCTATGGAATTTCTAGCTTATTTCGAATCGCATGTATATCAGGCGACAGGCACTTCTCTCCTTGGAAAGGATCAGTAGTTGATTCCGTAGTAGGAGTTTTCCTCACTCAGAATGTATCTGACCATCTTTCGAGGTATGATGGTCACAATCAGAGTGTTTTAATAATTCTCTTATAATTCATACACTTGAAAATACATGATGAATTGATCTTGTTTACAAACTCTTTTGTGATTGCTCTTTTTCCAAAATACAGCTCTGCCTATATGGCCCTTGCTGCGAGTTTTCCTACAGGGTCAGTCAATAGCAGTTGTAAGGATGATATCGCCAGTCAATATAATGAAGAAATAAATAGCACAAGTGCGGTAGGAGGGATAAGCATGTCTGAATTTTCTTATAATAGTCCAAGACAAGACCGAGAAGAGAATTTTGAGGAGCTGTCAATTAACCATGAAAAGATACTTGTGGAAACACAGAACAATACTAGGGCTTATGAGTTTACTAAAGGTGAAAGTTATTCCTTTTGCGACCACCAAGAGACGATAATAGAACACAACACACAAAAATGTCCAGGTTTGACAATAGAATTAACAGAATCAATGAGAAGCCCACCAGATATACAGTTCCAGAAGGATATGTCATCTTCTCAGAGTGTTATGGTTTCAGAAAGTATTCTTCAATCACGATTATCTTTGAGTTCTGGAAAAAATTATCCACCCAGAAATTGTGTCGGAGGTGTCGTTGGTGCAGCTTCTCAGCAGCTGGGAAGCAATATTGATGGTGAAATTTTATTGGCAGGAAATGATGCCACAGCCAAGGAACTTGAATGTCAAAGGATCAATTCATTAGCAGCATCAGTATATGATGATGGTGTAGGTGAACGTCAGATTCCCTCTACTTCCATGATGTATTATCCATTTGTCTCAGTTGATTGTCAACAACCAGATGTGACAAATGAACCATATGTGTCGTCTACATCTCCTAATAGTTCCTCAGGCTCTGCATCATCACTTCTGGAAAATGGCACAACCGGGAAGAAACTTCCTCTTTTCATGCCATCTGATGATCATACAGCACAAAAGAATTGCAGCAAGACCGGTGTCTCCACACAAAATTCTCCAAAAACAAGCACGGAACTTCCAGGTTAGCAAGCATCTCTCCTATCACTTTAATTGACATGAAATTTTCTTAGTTGTTTGACAAAAGGTTTATACCCATGCAGTCGAGTTGCACTGTGACTATATTAGTTGGTTTGAAGCACCAGACTTGCAGGAGCACGAATCACTGTCTGCCACTGGTGGAATCATAGCGGAAACAGCAAACGTGGTGGATGTGTTTACTTTAAAATCTGGTTATAGTTCCTACAATGGAGCGATGGATAAAGCAGCACAAGCATCAAAACCAAAAAAAATAAGAACGAAAAATAAAGAAAATTTTGACTGGGATAAATTTCGAAGGCAGGCCTGTGACAACGGCTACATGAAGGAAATAAATTTTGAAAGAAGAGACTCTGTTGATTGGGAAGCAGTACGGTGTGCAGATGTACATAGAATTTCTGATGCCATCCGGGAACGAGGAATGAATAATGTTTTGGCAGAACGAATCCAGGTACCAACTGAATCATGGGGTTTAATAGGGTTTGTTTCATCTGCCTGATATTTTGTTGAAAGTTAAGACTATTTTCTTTTGAGGAAGTTGTATTAAGCTTACGGTTTAATAGTCACTAGGAGGCAAGGATATACTAGGTTTATATGCACTGTTTTATGTTTTGTTGAAATATATGCATTTATAATTCCGTGGCAAAAAATAAAATAAACATATCTTTTCCTCAGCAATCTCAGGATTAAATTCATCTGTAGCACTAATATATCTCATGGCCCCAGTTATGCTCACATTAATTGCTGTTTTCACAGGGTTTCCTGAATCGCCTGGTCAGCGATCATGGGAGCATTGATCTTGAATGGTTAAGAGATATCCCCCCTGATTCAGCAAAGTAAGATGCCTCGCTATATCTCTTAACCTTTGTTGGTGAAATTTTCTAGTGTTTGATATGAAAAGTAAACTATAGCCATCGCGTGTGAACGAATGAGATGGTGAAAGAGGTACAATATTTTGATGTTGCACTTAATTGAGTACTATGTACTAATGTAGAAGTTGTATGAGTGGGACAAGCATATCAACAAAAGGTTGTAATATGTGATGCGGTTGACTAAAGCAGTGACTTGATTAGTTTTAGGAATATCTGGGAGCCCATGCAGTTCAGAAAAGAGAAGTTTTTCTACTGAAATTGATTTGATTTATTTTTCAGGGACTACTTGCTTAGCATACGTGGACTGGGGCTCAAAAGTGTTGAATGTGTTCGTCTACTGACATTACATCATCTTGCCTTCCCTGTAAGTTGCTGTTGGAGTAGTTTTGATTCATCTGTAGTCATTTTCATAATGACGAAACAATGCTTTGGCCACTCAGGTTGACACCAATGTTGGCCGGATATGTGTAAGACTGGGATGGGTGCCCATTCAACCTCTTCCTGAATCTCTACAATTACATCTCCTAGAGCTGTAAGCGTCCTGCATTATCTAAACATTTTTTTCATCTTGTATTTTCAGTTCAAATTTTCTTATATCGATTTTTTTTGCCTGTCAAAGATATCCTGTCTTGGAGACTATACAAAAGTACCTCTGGCCTCGTCTGTGTAAACTTGATCAACATACACTGTGAGTTATAACAATATCAGCTTAAATTTTGCATTTTGCTAGCGAGTGCACTTTTACCCCGTTAAGATTGGAGTAAGATGTTTTCAACTGCATTGCTTTCCACATAACTGCATCGCGAGTTTTGACCACGTTGTTTCTACTTAATCTTGTGTTCCCATGTCGGAGCGCGTTAATTTCACGCGGTGAGAGTGCTTTCTCTTAGAGGGTGTTTACCGGTTAAGAAACTAGTAAATGTTTACCCCGGTGTCTTACACTGATTTTTTTTCACTTGTTTTATATTGGCAAATTACAGGTTATTATTTCCAAGCAAACTGCAATCTCTATAGATCCTGTACAATTAAGAAGTAAAATAGTTAACAGAATTGTCACAATTTTCGCAGGTATGAGCTACACTACCACATGATTACTTTTGGAAAGGTACTTATATTAGGATCTACAGATTGATTTGTTTTCTTTTGGAACCAGTAAATAAATAATAGTTAATGCATCCCTTTCCACAATCTATGCAGGTTTTCTGTACAAAAAGCAAGCCGAATTGTAATGCATGTCCAATGAGAAGTGAATGTAGGCATTTTGCAAGTGCCTTCGCAAGGTATTATCACTTTTTTCTTTTTTACTCTTTAGGAAATGTAGTAGCTTATGTTCGATGAACAGAAAACGAGAGTATTATGCAGCAATCAGGAGACTTGAAAACAATTAGCATCGATTCGACTTGCATAATCGATTCTTGCACCGATTGTCCTTCTGTTGCTTGAGACTTGAGACATGTATTAATTCCATTCACAATAAACTGCTGCTAATCAGATGGTTCTGTTAGTTCTGTGACAGACATCAGTCGCACTTTACTTTGTATTACCTGGGAGTTTACTTGTGTACTTACTGAAATTTATTTTGTCCTTCTGAATCCTCTTTTATTTTCCTGATTCTTTTTAATGAAGTGCACGGCTTGCGCTTCCTGCACCTGAAGAGAAAAGCTTGGTGTACTCGAGCAATCAATTCAACTTCCAGAATGGTCGCGTGGCCACTCCGAATTCAACTGTGCTGCCTCAGCTTGAGGGAAGTTCCCGTGGAAGGGATTTTCTCACGAACAACTCGGAGCCAATAATTGAGGAGCCAGCAAGTCCAAGAGAGGAAGAACGTCCGGAAACTTTGGAAAACGACCTCGAAGATTATGATGCAGATACTGGTGAAATCCCAATAATAAAGCTTAATTTATTGGCTTTTGCTCAGAACTTGGAGCATTGCATTAAGGAAAGCAATAGGGACCTCCGATCTGATGATATTGAAAAAGCACTTGTTGCTATTAGCACTGAAGCAGCTTCAATTCCAGTCCCTAAACTAAAGAACGTACGCAGGCTTCGGACAGAACACTATGTGTAAGCAGCAAAGTAACTTTGCTTTAGCTTAAACATGCATGACTGTACACTTACTGTGTGGCTATTGCTTTCCCATGTATATAATGTTATTCATCCAGAAAGTGTACAAGTCCTTAATTGCCATTACTGAAGTTAGATTCTGCTTGCAGTTACGAACTTCCAGATTCCCATTCCCTCGTGCAACAGGTTAGATACTGCCATCTTCGTTTAAGCATTTCAAAGCATTGTTCCTGATTCAGAAAATGATTAACAGGTTGGACTTGACCAACGGGAACCTGACGATCCAAGTCCTTACCTATTGACCATATGGATGCAAGGCAAGCTTATTTTATTTTAGAATACATGACTGCACTTGTAAGTTGATATTAACTGAATAGTGTAGCTCTATGCAGATGACATAAAGGAAATGAGCAAGGCACCAAAACCATGCTGTGACTCTCACATGGAGGATGGATTTTGTAATAATCAGAATTGTCAGTATTGTGTGCTCGAGCAACAAAACCAATTGAAATATGTCAGAGGCACGATTCTGGTAAAGCAATAAATTATCTGGCAAATTTGGATACTGATTAGAGTATAGATGCTAGTTAGGTGAATACAGTGCATAGTTTCATAGACTTACCAGTTGCTTAAGGCTACATCTAAATCACTGAATTAATGTAGTAAAGAAAATAATTTTAGCAGAATTGTTAGTTAAATCTTAACTCCTGAAGCATTCTGAATTCAAGGAAAAATTGAAGGTTAACATATAAATATAGTGCATATAAATTGTATATCAAACACACACATCTGTGCTGTATGTACCTTGTGTTTGTTGCATTAACATAATCTGTAAGTTTCGCTCAAAAGAAGAACATCAGTGTATAGTTTTGCCTCTGGGGCAATCTAAGTGTACTCAAAATATTTATTGTTCAGCTACATAATGCATACCGACAGTTTAAGAAATATGAATAACACATTGCTGGTCGATCAAAACTTCTGTTCTTCATGTAACCTGTATTTATTGCATGATAATAATCTACAATCTTAGCTTTGAAGAAGAGTAGCATATCCATGCAAAAGAATATTGTTAGTGAGCTAGTAAACGGTGCAATAATACTATTAATATTTTATTGTTGGTCTGAAAATCGAATGTGCTTCTCCAATCTCCACTAATGACAAGTTACTGAACATGGACAGGTGCCATGTCGAACAGCTATGAAGGGTAGTTTCCCACTTAATGGCACTTATTTTCAAGTTAATGAGGTACGCGTCATCTTTCTTTTTTCTCAAGAATAGGGTAGAGAAAAGCTGCTGCCCATGGGCCTCCTCTCTACAGACTTGACTTCAGGATTTTCTGAATTACTCATGCAGGTATTTGCTGACCACAAATCTAGCCATGATCCCATATATGTTGAAAGGGAGCAATTATGGAAATTGGAAAGACGAATGGCTTACTTTGGGACTTCGGTGCCTAGCATATTCAAAGGTTATGACCAATATACATCACCAATTCAGAGAAATCCATTTGTAATAGTACCAACAGCTCTTATTTTCCTTTTGTAGGTCTAACAACTGAAGAAGTACAACAGTGCTTCTGGAGAGGTGAGAAACAATAGATTTCATTTAGAGTCAACGCATCTTACATTGGGGAAAGATCTTTCTGTCTCTTCTTCGAATAATCTGCAGAATGCACATCACATAATATAACCGTTGCTTTATAAGTGAAGGGTAAATTAATGGTTGACTGAGTGTGCACACGCACAGAAATACATACCCCAAGCACCCACATACGTACGCACGGTAAGAACATCTCGGAGGAACGTTAGGACAGAAGAACTGCACCCCCTGGGAAAACTATTTCCAGCTATGGCCCCTCTAGTTGGCGCCAGCTATGCATGTCAGCGTCAGAGTCGTTCAGGGAAAACTAGAATCCGACGTGGTAAATGTCAGCACCAAGTAGGCTGGCACCGAACCTAGCAACTAAACTGAATCAGTCGACGGGTTAAAGTCGTGGTGGCGCCAAATCTTAGGGTTATTACCAGGGGGTCTCCTCGATCTAGATTTACATTGCCTTTTCACACGCACAAAACACTCCACCGCGCCCGTCCCCTTTGCCGCCCCTCACCCACTGCGTCTGCCTGTACTCATTGCCGCCCATCTCGTCCGTTCGGCCGCCACGCCACACTCCTTCCCTGTCGCCGGCGCCGGCCTAGTGCCCGTCGGCGGCATCGCTCACCACTGCGAGGTATACCACTTCCCCCTCCTACCCACCCCACCCCACCTTTGTTTGAAATGTGTATGCCAAATGTAGTAGTTTGAAATTGATGGTATGTGTAGTTTAAACTTTGTGTTGGCAATTGATGGTATGCAACTGATTTGAAATGTGTATGCTTAGTATGCTATAGATTATTTGTTTGAAATGTGTATATATAGTTTCAAATTGATAAGTTCATCAAGTGCTTGTATTATGACGCGACATCAATTTTAGTTTATTTGGTTATGGCTTTTGGTACCATATGATGGTAGTGGTAGGTTTAATTGGTTATTGAGACCTTTATGTCGGATAAGTCATTCCCTTATGGCTAGTGATTCATCTTTTGGTTCCGAATATAGATGGCTTAGTGTCCATCATAGAGGCCATGTTGTGTCCTCGAGCTGTGGTGTTGAGTTTATGGACATGACGAGTCAAGTGGTGTTCTTTACTCATACTCCAAGTCTTAGCAAGTTTGTTTTGAAGGTCAGAGCACGCTGGGTTGGTCTGACATGGGTGATGACGTTGTTTTGGAAGGAAGATATGATGCCGGTGACTCAAGGTTTTTTTTTACTTAGATGATACCTATCCCAGACAACGATGAGTGGGATTTATACAAAGAGCTTGTATCAAGGTCACTGGTCGATCTAGAACTCAGCTTCTCCTTAACTTGAATGAGCATCCTTCGGTTATTGAAAGATACAATGATGACCGTTATGAGGATGTGTATGATGCGGGTCCAAGCCAGCCTCTTGTGTTGGAGACAAAGGATGTTCACATGAACGTTGAGTTGATTATGAAGGAGAAATTAGGGGATGCAACACCACGGAATGGAGAGGTAAGGACCATTCAAAGAAAAGCTACAACATGACATGAACCTTGTTGTGTTGTCCGCTTTGACTGATAGAGAAGTGATCATTGAGAAGAAATTAAATGTTGCGAACTTGGAGGTGATCGATGAAGAGTTCGTACATATGATATTGACTATCATGTCAGTATGACAAGGCGTGGAGGGCTAAGCAGATGGCTATGAAGATGGCCCATGGTGATTGGGAGGAAGCCTGTGGAAGGGTACCTAGGATGTTGGCAGCAATGGCCCACCGCAACCATGGAATGACGCATGTTGTTCAGCCGCATCCCACCTATAGTCGCATGGTTAAAGGTGTCAAATATCTAGTGTTTGGATGAGCTTTTTGGTGCTTCTGCCCTTGTGTCGAAGTATTCAAGCATTGTCGTCCAACTCTTTCCGTCAATGGCACCTTTTTTACATGGAAGTTTAGGAGCACCCTTCTCATTGCAATCTCTTGTGACTCGGGCAACCGTTTGGTTGAGCTTGCATTTGCTTTGGTGAGTTGGAGGACAACTCCAACCGGAGCTGGTTCATGCACAATATTGATGTTAATTTGCAACCAAATAAGGCATCAATTAGGAATAAAGTTTGAATTGAACTATATGACAACTAGGAAAACTCACGTGAGAATCGCTGCAACAGACCCGCCATAGAGGGGTGCGTAGATTGCGTGATGTCGCAAGGCTTGCCACAAGGATAATTCGGTACCGGATATCTTGTTGGCACCGGAGCATATTTGGGTGATACATTGGGATACTTGCCCGTTGTTGTTTCTACAAACTTCATCTTACGTGCAATCGTACATTTCTTCGGCATCTAGCAAACAAAAATGAAGCATAATAAGACTCTACAATATTTATTACTCCGTGTTAAGTGTACAATTCTCCAAAGTACCATATATTTGGAAGACTCCACATACAAGGCATCTAATACCTGAACAAACCACACCCAAGGCTCGAGATACATAGATAATGAATCTAGTGCCCCTAAAAAATTAGCTACCACATACATTACAGACATTTCTACAAAGCACCATATTCTAGGGTTTGCATTTTTTCAAACCAAAGACTTACTGATCCCTAAGCCAAGCACAAACTCAATGCACACATACATTTTAGTACTGCAATTCGAATTCAACATTACTTGCACAAAATAATACACCTAATTTCTAGGGTTCAACAAATTTGAGAAGAAATGAGATAGTAATTCCTATTAAAATCGGTGAAAACAAAGGGATTTGAGAGAGATTTATGTCGAAGAAGACTTCCCATGGTCTAAATTGAAGAAATCTAAGAGTTTTGAGGGAGGGAGGGAGCGAGGGAGGGAGGGAGGGAGAACCTGTCGACCAAAATTGAAAGTACTGCCCGGCGCCGACTTTGCAACGTCGGATTCTAGGGTTCCCAAGCCAGTCGTTTGGCGCCGAACGGCACTGACGCCGATATGCACACATTCAATGCCAGCCAAGCGCCAAACGGCACTGACGCCGACATGCACACATTCAATGCCAGCCAGGTTGGCGCCGACCCAGGGCTAGGTCTGGAAATAGTTTTCCTAGGGGGTCAGAGGTGGCATTAATTAGCCAAAAGGGCCATATTTGACCCCCAAAAAAAAACTGGTTAAGGTCTAGTAGGACGACTAGGCGGCACATGAGCACTTTTGTGTGTGCAAACAGACCAAGGACATGATTTTCTGGGAGAGTTGTACCCTCAGAGGAACGTCGCAGTCTCAATCCAAGGATGTGTGGACAGTGTCAAGATATTACACATTAAATGCGTTACCAGGCAATACCAGGGTGACCAAATCCTACCAGGTAATACCACATGCCGAATTGCATGTTCTGCGAAGCATCTCCTGGTTTTGCGCTAAGTTTAGTTTGAGGTCTTGGGCTGGTGTTGTAATCCCCGAGGATTGAGATGTGCATTAGTTTTCTTTCTTTTATTTTCATGTTGTGTTGCACTCTGCCTGTTGGGGCTTGACTCTGTCCTACCCGTTTCAATACACTGAGACTAAACCCAAACTATTGCTTCTACGTTGTAATGACATCCCTTACTCTTGCCAGAACTGCTGGAGTATGTTAGCATTTCTATGCAATTCTACACATCATATCCTTATGCCTCGATTTTGCCAAAAACACTGCCACTAACAAAGCTGCTCTTATTCCTGAGTTAAACAACACTATTAGGATGTTAGTATATTTGGCTCCAAAGGAGTGTTTGCATTTTTCAAAGAGGTGCTGTAGTTGCTTCCCAACTTATTTAGGTAGAAAAGGATGTACTGCACATGGTCTTTCCATAATTTATCTGGAGTTTCCTTGACATAGTAAATTCAATGCAGGATTTATCTGTGTGCGAGGATTCGACATGGAAACAAGGGCGCCAAGGCCTCTATGCTCCCATTTGCACCAGGCAGCAAGCAAATTACCAAGATCACGCAAGTCTGCAGCAACTGAGCAAAACTCAGATCCAGCACGGGCATCAGTTCATAAATATCATGCTGATTGTAATAGCATTAGCTCTCAATTTCCGCATGGGTCATATTAGTTCCAGACGACTTGTTTATGTACCAGCATCTTGCTGTATGTACTGACTCGCCAGACACCCTAGTTTATGTCCCGGATTTCCAGTATCTTATTTTCATGTACTGTTCTTTATAACTTTCTTTTTCCATGCATCTGGGAGTATAAAGGGGTCATATAAGTATAGTATTTTTGGCCAATGTCCTGAATATGGATGCCATTGATCCTGTCTCCCAGTGCTGTGAAAGGAGCAAAAAAAAGAAGAGTTTCGCCTAGTTGCTCAGGTGACAGCGAAGCGATGCCTCAAGCTGCACTGTCGAGGAATGTTTTGGAAGTTCCTCGAGTTCAGGAAGTTCCTCAAGCTGCACTGCACCATCAGGCAAGTCATATGTGCACATTGCAAAATTGGCAATACCAACATATGCATCAAACAACACAACATCGACGCCATAATTTATTTTGGCGAATATGTAAAATTCATCAAAGACATACACAAAGTGTCATCAAGCAAATGTAAACACATCCATAATGCAATTCATCAAACAAATGTATCAAAGAGAAAAATAGAAACACACCTCGTTTTGGCCGAGCATTTCGCCGAACAAGTTTTGGGCGTCCGGGCCACAGCCGGACGGGAACATACGCGTTGCTGAGGTCCACCTCAACGTCGTGACCACCCCTGATGGAAAGTATTCTAGAGCGATATTGTTCAGGATGCCGATGTCAATGGATGGCCACCCAATCTGTAGCTTGGGGGAGAAGCGCAGTACAAGGCACCTCAGGGGAGAACCGACTAGGTGCGGTGCCAGAACATACCCCGACGACATGCTCCATGGACGGTGGCTCCTGGACGCAGCTTATCTCCCTTGGCTGGTCGTAGCTTCGGCGAAAATCCGAGTCCTCAGCGCGACAGTCGACAAGCCTCTTGGTGACGGCCATTTCCGCGGTGGTGGCGATCGAACTCTAGGGCTAAAGGTTAGGACTCGGGCGTCGGTTGGCACTTGGCACGGCATAGGCAACTGGATGTATCGGTAGCGTCCACCCCTTCCACCTAGCCCTGGCCGATGCAGCTAGCAAGGTTTTGCTTTGGTAGATTGTTCCAGTCTCATAATGTAAATTGTTCTGCATGAACCATGTTAAAGACTCTGTCGCCTATACCAAGGCTTGCCACATCCAAGTAATCATCGATTTTGCTTGGTCTTGGTACCTGACGTGGTGCCAATAATAGATTCTCTATTTCAGCTTGGACACCACCATGCAATGATTTACACAAAGCTAGTGCCAGCAGTAACTTAGCTTGGTACCAGTATTTGAACACATTGCACATGCACAAGCTTCAAGGTTGTTTGTTATGCTAATTCAATAAATTTTGAGGATGGGTGATCATCCAGTATCAGGAACCTGGAATACACATACAAGTGCAACAAACTCCAAGGACAGGTGCACTAAACATGTTAGCCAATTTCATTCTCAGAAGTACCAAAAGCTGCAGATCTGTGATCCGCACGTGCGCAAGTTCATTCCCAAAATACCAGTAGCATACACATAGATGCTCTGTCCACATACTCCAGCGTAATAACACTATCTCCTCAAACTACGCGTCTCCCGTGGAACAATCACCTAATGAAGTAGACACCCTGACTAAGGAGGATGCCTGCGCAGCCTGAGCTAGGAGCTTCCTTCTAAAATAATGGTTTCAGTCACAACGTCAGAAGAGCAGCTCCCATGCAATCACCTCCGTGTTCGAGAGCCACGGCGAGAGCCACGGCCTCTTGCAACACGACCCCTCCTTTTAGGCTTTGCCTCCGCTTCTTCGCTGGACTGTTCGTCTTCACTGTTCATGTTGCCTCTTTGGCGCCGTTTGCCCTTCTTTCCCCACGTGCCTGCTTCATCGTTGGGCTGGACGTCCCAGCTCTTCGACCTAATCGATGAATCACGTGACAAAAATAGTGATAGAAATGTAACAGCTTAGTGACAAAAAATATTGAGGTTGACTGTATGCTAGTGGCTGTTACCCGTCCAGGTAAGAGGCCAAGCGTTCTAGAACGTTGTCAAGCGCATAGAGAGCCATTTTCTTGATCTGCAAAACCCAGAACCAACTTCAGGTCAGTCATCACTTCTCAGGGCACATAGCAACCGTGATTGCAAAAAACATGCTGCCAACCTCTAGTTTATCTTCTTTAGCCTTGTGGGTAGATGGAAGTCGCCTGAACTCGCCGGTCAGCTTAACAACTCACCAACATTTTCAGG